>VZTV01106267.1:28177-59267 GCA_013400875.1 Anhinga rufa | reverse complement strand
CGGCGGGCCCGGGCAGCCCTGACGGCACCCGTGTCCCCCCGCAGAGCTCCCGGCACTCCAAGCTGGAGAAGGCGGATATCCTGGAGATGACCGTCAAACACCTGCGAAACCTGCAGCGGGCACAAATGACGGGTAAGTGCGACCTGCCCACCCAGGGACGGGGGGGGACGCGCTGGGTGCTGGGTGCTGGGGGAGCCGGGAGCCCCGCAAGCTCACCTGCCGCCCGCTCCGTCCTCCAGCCGCTCTCAGCGCCGACCCCACCGTCCTTGGCAAGTACCGAGCCGGATTCAACGAGTGCATGAACGAGGTGACGCGGTTCCTCTCCACCTGCGAAGGGGTGAACACCGACGTGCGCACCCGACTCCTCAGCCACCTCTCGGCTTGCCTGGGTCAGATCGTGGCCATGAACTACCCGCCGCCCCCGCCGTCCGGCCAGCCCGCGCATCTGGCGCAGCAGCCTCTGCACGTCCAGCTGCCCCCCGCAGCAGCCGGCGCCGTGCCCGTGCCCTGCAAACTGAACCCTGCCGAAGCCCTGTCCCCCAAAGTCTACGGGGGCTTCCAGCTCGTCCCTGCTACCGACGGCCAGTTTGCTTTTCTCATCCCAAACCCGGCCTTTCCTCCCAGTTCCGGACCAGTTATCCCACTGTACGCCAACGCCAACGTCCCGGTGTCCGCGGGCAGCGGCTCGGGGACCGCAGCAGCCGCCACCCCGTCAGCATCCCCGGTGCAGGGCTTGACATCATTTGGGGGCAGCATTGTTTCGGCGTCCCAGGCGGGAAGTCCCATCGGAGAGCGCAGTGAATCCGTGTGGAGGCCTTGGTGACTTGCCTAAAGCGATTTCCAACCCCGCTAACATCCTCCCCCCCCACCTCCCCTCCCCAAAAAAAAACCACCAACAACCAAACTCTTCTGTTGGCTCCGTTGTATGGAGCCCTGTTTTATGTTTGGGTTTTTTTAAGCAGATTTAAGCAGAAAGGGAAAAAGGACCTTACTATGAACGTGCTATTTATTATTTTCAGAGGTTGGGATCTCGACTTGTATTTTTACTCCTTTAAAATGCCTTTATTTGAGATACTTTTTTTAAAAAAAAAAAAATAAATGAGAAATAGTTTTGTAACAAATATTCAAAAGTATAATGCCAAAGTTGTTTGTATCCCATTTGTCTGTGTGTGTTTGCGTGCCTGTGTTGAAGACTTCCNTTTGGGGTGCTTGTTTTAAAACTTTCAAAAAAAAAAAAAAGGAAAAAAAAATAATGCAGGTGTTAAAATAAATAAACTGTTTGAAATAGATATAATTTTTCACCCCCCTTCCTTTCATTTTATTGAGTGAAAGTGGGCAGGGACGAGCTCATCCTGTGCGTGCAACCCCCTCAAAGCAGGAGCGAACTTTATGGCCTTAAATAAGGCTGTTGGAAGGGATTCCTGTGAAAAAGAGTTGGGGGGAAGGCGATGGNGGGTGGGTGGGTGGGTGCGCGCAAAAGTTACTATCTCGCCTACAAAAGAGGCAAGAGAGTCTGTGCCTATTGTGAGGAGGGTAATTAGAAGGTATAAAGGGTCTCATCGAGTATGCAGCGGGCTCTTTGGGAAGTTGGGAACCCTATTGAAACGCCTGGGAACTCGGAGCTGAGGGTTAATGTGTGTCTTTTTTTTTCTCGCCACTCTCATTGACAGGGCCAGATAGACTCTGATACTCAATGCTGTTGTAAATTCAATTGCCTGGCCTCACAATGCCTACCTCATAAAAGAGAATAACTCGGGGTTGTGGCTTTTTTTTTTTTTTTTCCAGTAAGCAAGGGAACTGAGGAAAAGACAGTTTTGCCACCCATTCTGACTCACCCCCAGTACTTGAATCGTGGCCAAGTGGAAGCAATTGCAGCCTCACACACACAGAATTAACCACTTCCAATTGTCACCAATTAATAAGGCCGTGGTGTGGAGAAAGACCATTAAGAGTGAATGCACGGTATGGACGGGGAAAGCTTTGTGTGCTTTGCTCCAAATTTATGAGGTGGGGCTATCCTGTAATCTCGGAGAGCAAAGCCAGCAGATGACATGTGTGCACGCCACAGCCACGTCTAAAGGTATAACCCATCTCAGCTGGGCTCCCTCGGTCCTCGGGTCCGTGGGATCCTCACAGGAAAGGCTGATTCTCCCTTCTCCCCGAGACCTAGGGGTTTTCCTGGCAGTCAGGCTAGGTGGGCTGGGTCGTGGTGGGACTGGCAGCGTGAATGACTTGATGTTTGCAGAACATCCAATTAATTCAACAGGCCTAGGGATTTTTTTTTTTTTAGAATGGAAACGCAATTTTATCTTTCAAGGTCTAGTTCTATTAGCAATCAGGTTGCAGCTTCTGTGAGAATGAGGCATTGTGTATGTGCGTGCTGGCAGGTATCCACTTCTGAAGGCTTCACGAGATTTCGGCCAAGGTTAGCTACAGGAGCGCAGGCTGCATCGAGCCTGGTACCGGTCCAGCCCAGCGATCCCTCTGCACCAAAGCGTGGGCAATCGATCCGTGCTGAAAGTCCTCCATCGCGCAACCAGAACTAGGTATCCATTTGAATCAGGAGGTTCCCAGGAGGTTTTGTTATGCAATCACAGACATAAAATCATGTTACAGCAATTCTCTTCCATCCCCCACAGCCAGTTACTACCCCTCCTCTTCTGTCTGAAGAAGGCTTGGAAGAGCAGATGAAAGCCTGCCTGTCGCCTGCGTGTAACTGTATACCTCCCCGGGGCAGCACCGGGTCTCTGGACCTGTCCCTCACTGCCCAGTCCCCTCCAGATCGCCCCTAGATTCAGCAAACTGCTTTTATTGACAAGGTACCGGGGCCAAAAGGGAGACTGCCAAGCGCTGAGTTCTGGCAGAGAAAAAAAAAACCAACCCTCTTTTCTGAGTGGGTTTTGAACGATTGCAGCAGTGCAACCACGACACATGCCGCGGCGTTCCTCCGGGACGCTCATCTCCCAGCGTGAGAGAAGCAGTCGCTCACTGCTCTGCCTCTCAAGTGAGACCCCGAGGTGCAAGCACGTAAGGGTGCCGCTGTCATTCCAGCCTCCATATAAACGCTGAAGCGAGGGAGCGGTCAGCACCCTACTTTTGAGCCCAGCGCTGCCACCTGCTTGGCCTCAGGCAAACCATAGACTTCTCTCTCCGCGCCTAGGTCCGGTGGTACAGAAGCTGGGCGTGAGGTGCACGAGACTTTGGTGGACATGAGACTTTGCATGCCAGAAGCTCAACATCCTTCTGCAGCAAGGGACGTCGTTGCCCTTGACTCCAGACCGCTCCAGAAGATGTAAAACTCGGGTTCAGTCACTGCGTCTGCCCTTGGGTTGTACCCAGACCCTGTACTTCTGCAACCGCTCTTCTGGCTCTGCCAGGCCATTCCCCTACAGTTGGGTGCCTGCCACGCTCCTTCAAGGCTTTCTGTGCAGCCGCTTTTCCAGGCTGTAATAAATTTGGTCTTATCCCTTTAAAGGTGCAGTAAAAGAGCAAAGTATGCCGCTGCCGAAAGGTAAAAGTCCAAAGGGATGGACGCAGCTCCGAAGCGATAATGGTTAGGCAGAGCGCAGGCAGCCAGAAGTCCTCGGGTGTAAGGGCTGGGCGCGGTGGAGCAAGGCGAGGTGGGAGGACGGCAGCAGGGAAACCCAGCTAGCCCGTGATGCCGCCTCCTCCTGAACTGCCCTGCACCAGCTCTACCCTGTTCCAAGGGGAGGGATGCAGGGATGGCTTTTAACCAGCCGCCAGCAGCCAGCAGAAGGCTGACCAGGGCAGGGAATTTATTCCGGCCGCAAAACCCAGTGAAATGTTCAGCAGCAGTTCTGCCATGTCTTCACAGCACTGCGGCCCCAGCAGGCACCCCCTAAGAAGTACTGTTGGCTTGCAAGGAAAGAGAGCCTCCCGCGAAGCCCCAGGCGAGAAGCAAAGCCCCTTTCAGCTCTGGGCTGGCCCGGTTCACCAGCCGGCAAAGAACCACCTGGGAAAAGCACGCGGGGCTTCAGCTGAAGTCTTTTTCCCTCCCCATCTCCTGCCCCGGTGCTTTTGCGTCCTTCTGCTTAGCAGTTTCCCAGAGAGGAGATTTTCCGGGGCTCCGGAAAACCCTCCCTGCCTCGCACAGCTGCTTCCTCGCCCTCCGACTGCAGCTACATCTCCTTCTCTGCTGCCGCTTAGCCGTTGCCCTTCCCTGCCCGGGGGGGAGTGATGCAGCCCGCAGCACCGGTGCCAGCACCAGCGCAGGAGAAACTGGGGTGTGGGGCCAAAGCCCGTGGGGTACGGGGGTGGGAGCTGCCCGGCCCCCCCTTTCCGCCTGGGGTCTTGCCCCCCGTCCTGTCCCACCCCAGCAGCAGCCCTGCTGGAAGGCGGCCGTGGGCTGCGCGAGGGACCCGGCGGCGTTGCAGAGGGGCAGGGGGGAGGCTCTGGGGTCGTCTCCCCGTTATTCCACAGCCAGCCTGCCACTGGTCGGGGAGAGGGAGACGCGGGCACCCCCAAACCCCTCGGCCCGGGGCGGCCAAGGCAGGCAAGCCGGCGCGCACCGCCTCGTCCTCTCGGGTCGTGCATCCCTGAGACCCTCCGAGGAGAGGGAGCCGTTCCTCTGGCTCAATGGATGCGGCCAGATTTACTCAGGCTGTTAAGTTGATTAATTGAAATGAAGTTCCTCCAGAGAATCGGCGTGTTCTTTGAGGTCAGGGTCACAACACTGAGACGCTTAATCAGATCTTTCCATTTAGCCCCTCTTAGGCAGGCTGGAATGCAGGCTCTTTCAAAGCAAGGCGGTTGGCGCCAAATTTCTGCTCTGCTATCTTGCCTCTTCCATTACATTTAACCAGCACATCCATCATTATGAAATAAAACCCAGCTCTACAAACCCAGCTCAGGTGATCTCTCCGCATCCAAAGCCGGTAGGTAAAAAAAAGAAAACCCTCCGTCCAAGTTTGATATTGCTGTTGTTTCAAAAAAGCGACGCAGAATGGAGCGGAAAGGGTAACCGTCACTCTAAGTCGGTCCCTTCGGAGGAAGGGGCAGATGTTTCTGTGCGGATAACAAATTCCTTTATCTGACTGAAGCATTTCTCTGGGGAAGGTGGAGGAGGTTATTATAAGGTTACCCCGAACTATTGTTAAAGAAAGGGTTTTTCGTCGCAATTCAAGAGCCCGTCGTATTACCCAGAGATAAATCACTCCTGTACGGCTCTGGAAGAGCTCTTACGCAACAGGCGAGCCGCATCCCACAGATCCCACACGCATTAAAAGCACTGAAAGCTCGTCCACTGAATAACTGATTGGCCAGAAGTTAGCATCGCCAGTTAGCACGTACACTTCTGCGGACCTCTTCCATTCCTACTTCAGGCCCTGTAAGCAGAAGGATGTTTCTTACAACCAAATGCATTGATTGAAAATAATGTAATTGTCCCTTTGGTTTCATTCTATCAGAGGATGTGGGGCCAGTATCGCCATTTTGCTGTACAGCAAGACGTTTATCACTTCAGCGGCAGGATTAGAAGTGCAATCTGGGTGCATCGCACCTTTAGGCAGAGCTGCATAAGCAATTAAGGAATTAAGGCCCAGATCTTGGTAATGCTGGCTGGTATGGGGGGGGGGTTCCCCATAAAACCTCCCGACCCTTTCCCATTCACTAAAGTTCAAGACAATAGCCACAAAGCGTGGCCTGTGTCGCAGACACCTATGAGATGTGGATCTTTCTCACTCACAACCAGGCTGTGCAAAAGCTAACGGGGCTTTAAGGAAGTCTGATCTTCAAGAACTGCTGAGTTTTGCTCTTTAAAAATCAACCTCTTTAAGGCACCTTAAACCGAACGGCAACATAAAAGGTGTCACTCCTTGATAAGGTACCGGTCCTTAGCGTAAGGTTTTAAAGCCTTGATAGTCTGTTTTCAGCTTTAGTTTTTAGCAAGTCCAGTCCCACTGGGCTCCTCCACCAGTTGGAAGCACCTCTTTGCGAGGTGGGACTACCCCGCCGGGCTGGCCACAAACCGGGTGGGAAATGGCAAAACTCCTGGCTCCTCCACAAGTGCTTCAACTGGAGGAGGCTACCTGACATCCTTTTCAGCCACCTGCCTCACTTCAGAGATAGCACAGAGAAGTCTACGGCGCGTGTAGGAATGTATTCCACAGTAATTTTCTACCAGTAACTACCCTGGTTTTTATACTTCTCGCATAGTAAAAAAATCAACCTTATTATTCCTTACTGCATCAGACAGCAAACAACTCACATCTGTCTTTGCACGTCTTTTTATTCTCTGATTTGTTAGCAGACAGCTCTGGGTGAGCCATCCTTTCTTTCACAAACTAGGCTTTTCTGGCTACTGGCAAGATCGTACACATCTGGACGGATCCGTCGTCCGCGCGGAGGTGAGCGGTTTCTCTTTCTGCCTGTTCGAACAGCAGAACTTTTCCAAGGCAAATATTTGTAAACAGACTTGTTCTCAAAGAAGAGGAAGATTTCAAGGCCGAAACATAAAAATAGACCGCAGCAGATGGAAAGAAGGCATGACAATCCGCGTAGGTTTAACAAAGGCCTAAGTCAGGGTCTCTGAGCAACCCGTATTTTTTTGACAGCGTTTGGGTGCTAAAACAGCTGACAAATACTGAGTGCAGAGGCTCTGCTACCAATTGCCCATGCCTTATGGAGCGACTGGGGCAGGTGAGGAGCTGTTGAGCAGCGTGGGTGGGATGGTGTGAAGGCAAAAGCTTTCCCCAGACATCTAAAATCAATTAGCAGCATTTAGAAGCTATATTTAACTCTGTTTCTGAAAGCAGGCAGATCTTGGTTTACAGTTTTCTCATTAAGGCTGTTTACATATCTAGAGAGTTTGTTCTCTCCCCCAAATCTGGAGAAGATAAAACAAGTACGAAGTACGCTGCTCACAAAGGGGCAGTTGCCAGAGCACAGATTTTCTCTGGGAAGACAAAGCAGCACCGGTTTGGAGGCAGTGGGTCAAATTCTGATCTTGCGGTTGATATAATTGCCTTTAGAACCTGTCCCCTTATGTAGGAGGAGGACAAAAATTATACCAAAGTTCTCCCTTCCCTTTGTGAATCATAAAATAAAGTGCTGAGCCACCACGACGCGCTATACGTATCGCAGTATTTTTCACGAGAGCAACCGAGTAAGCCACAGTGACCCACCCAGACCTAGTCAGAATACGGGCTTTTTGCATCCTTGCTATTCCCCTTCCATTTCCCCAATAACCTTCTTCCCTCTCTGCTCCTAGCATGCCACGTGCTGTTATTTGGCACTGCACTGATGCCACGTATAATGCGAGGAAGGCTGCGCTCAGGGCTGAGCTGCTTGGGTTCTGTAGGTTCCCCTCTTGTATCATCCAGTCCCTCTGCATCCCGGGTCCCGGGGCCAGAGATGGAGAAGTGAGAACGCGGAACAAAGCCAGACGCTAATAGCAAAGGCAGTGACGTGCGGTGGTGCTGCTGTTACCTGCATGTGGTATGTTAGCATCAACCTAAACCCCCGGTCAAGGAATGGGACTCTGCTCCGCAAGACACTGACACCCAAAGAAATTAGAGAGGATGTGAAGAGTGGCCGCAGCCAGCAAGTAATTTTTTAGCATATTTTGCTTTGTGAACAGCTTTTCCCACTCTAAGTCCAAATGGGAATTATCCTTCCATCACTGCTGACCATCAAATGCTTCATTGCTTTCTCTGCGTAACAACTTTGGAAAGGCAACAGCGTAGAACTGCACACGAAAGCTGTGAGATGACACAAACTGCTATTTAAGATTCAAACAGACGAAGAAACATCTATTGCCTGGTTATTTTTAGTGAGGACCAAAGTGCAGTGACCTGGCTGTGAGGAGAGTAAATTCAGCTGCCTCGGAGCAACTCAACTTGATTGGAAAGAGCAAGCTGTTAGAAGCGATCCTGGCTGGTGGTTGTTTCACCTACCAATGTGACCCGTGCTACAGACCTCACTGTCTTTCCCCCTCCTGCCAAAGTGGGCTATCCTTCAGTACCAGCGTGTTTACAAGTCTTGAAGTGCCCTGGCCCCTGGCTAGAGGAGAACTGAAGCTGACTGGGCTCCTTGCACACATGCGATTCTGGAAGCACAAGGTCAGCCCACTAGCAAGAGACACGACGACATCCTTTAGAAGCTTTTTCTTCTTTCCCATTGCCATTCACTTACTGCTGTTAAAATAGCTGACAACCTGCGTTAATATAAGGCAAAGTAATGTAACTTTGCTGAGAACGGAGGTCTGCTCTCAGAGGAGCGTGACTCAGTCCCACGGCTATGGATCTCGCTTGCATCCTGCAAGCAAGGAGGGTACTTAATTAAAAATAGGCAGCCCAGAAAACACACAAGTAGAAAGATTTGCTTCCATAATTTCTTCCTCTATACACGGCCTTTGAGGGGTAGGACTTCAAGCGGCTCAGTCCAGAGGGAAAAACAATGTGCTGCTTAATGCACCGTGCAGCTGTGGCATGGCCACAAAACGGGCTATCGCCTGCAAGCACGCAGTGGCACCAGAGCTGCCCCCCCGGTCCACGCTACCTATGAGTGCTCTTGACCTGCAGTATACCAGTGCCATCGGTGAAACCTGCCCTGGGCGTTCCGCAGCGTGAGAGAGCGCAGACAACTGCGTAGTCCAGAGAAGCGGGGCACTCTAAATTCACACCCGTGCTGGTAACTCGTGCGCGCGTCCCTACCCAGAGCTAGGTAACGGGGCATGGCTGAAACACCTGCGCTGCTCTCAGGAGGCGGGTGCCCGTCCTGCGTGAATACCCACGGGTTAGCTTTACTCTGACTACCAGTAGTGCAGCAAGTCCAGGATCCTGGCTGCATATTCAGTGGTTGGAACTCGGGCTGTTGTGGTTTTACTGTTTACATCCAAGCTAACAGGCTGAAGCTAGCTCATGTATTACAGACACATTCCTGCAGATTCGCTCCCCAAGAACCCGGGCGCTACGCACTGTTGAGGTCCTTCTGGCTGCTTCTCTGAAAACAGACTAAATGGGAGCTCAATCACTGCAATAGCACTCAGAGAACGAGCCCAGTTTTCTAGATGCGAGCTGTTATTTGGAGTTTGGTCTAAGGGCAGATATCGGTGACGTTAGTCCCATCCTAGGTGAGATGCGAGTTTTATGAAAAGATACAGATCAGCGTCTGCCTTGGGATGGGTAACTCGGCTTTCAGCAGTGAAACTGGCAGCTCGCTTTTTTGCGTCTGATGGTTCGTGTGGAGGCTACGAGGTAGAAAGGGCCCAGTCTTACTGAATTACTGATTGTGGCTTTGAAGGCAGATTCTGCTCAAGATAAATTGAGCTCTTGTACCTTAACTTTTATCCTAAATGCTCTCAAGACTGTGGGATTCTCTCTGAGCTCTAAGGTTTCAGCAGCTTTTGCTGTGAAATCTCAGAGGACCAGTTGGAGAGACGTTATGCCCTGCTGTTGGAGAATTGATTTCCCACATCGACTGATTTGTCATTAAGAGCAAAGCTCTCAAGCGCAGAGTCCTACTCCTCTGAAGCAGAGCAGGGCAAGAGTTCAGACTGTTGGTTGGGCCAGGGATTGCGGTACCGTTCCCTGCAGCACAGGGCTTGCCAGGAAAGGTACCCCTTGCTGTTAGTTTTCCGCACAACCTCCTCTTTGCAGAAGGCACAGGGGCTCAAGCTACCTACCCTCTGTTTGCTCCTTGCGCCCTCGGGCAATTGCTTTACCTCCTCAGAAGCAGAAGGCACCAATGTCTACAGTATTCCTACCGCGGTGGTTAGCCCGTGGAAAAAGTGTCAAGCAAAATGCACGCAGCCAGAGGGTGAATCGCCGACTGGCCCTTTGCTGTCAGCAGGGACTAAGTCCTGTCGGCATCGCATCTCTGGTCCCTGGAGCCACGAGTCCTGGCTGAAAGAAGAAGCTGCTGAAGAATGGGTGGATGGCTCACTTTCTGCAAAGGAAGGTTCCTTATCCATTTCGTGTCCTGGGGGAATGTCTCTCTGCCACGCTGTTTTAATTTGCAGAGAACGCGTAATGCTTGCAGCGTGGTGGCTGAAATCAATACAGCAATCAGGTGCCCCCACTCAGAGCCCGGGACCGCATGTGCTTTGCCAGAGGTGTCCGCTTTGCTTTGCGAGAACATGCAAATGGCTTCTCTAGAAAGGTGACAAGGGATCTCTGCCAGGCTGAAATTACCGTGGATTAGCGAGCGCCCGCCTTGCCGTGTTCCTGCAGCACTTGCAGCAATTTAAAAGGCACAGGTCCTCACAGACTAAGTGAGCACTTCCGTAGCACAGGCAGAGGGATTTCATACCGCGCCTGGTTTTAGCAGCCCTGTGCACGTTAAGCACGGTATGCAAGGCACAGAGCTCCTCACTCCTCGGCACCAGGGGAGACAGCGTAGCTTTGCCTGCTGCTGCCGGCAGGTCTAGCACTGGTCTGTGGTTTACGGGCAGCTACTGGGGATCTGCCCGGCAAGAAGGCTGCCGTACCAACGGCTTTCTGAATGAATGGCTGCTCACTGAGCGGGGAAGCAGGGTTAGGAAAGGAGTAGAGTGCGACTGACAGCCAATGCCCAGGGCAGTACAGACCAGGGTGCTCTCCTCTCCGTGTCCTGCTGTGGGGGCCGAGAGCCCTCGAGAACAAGGAAAGTGCATGGGCTGAGGTGAATTCCAGACTTTGACCCATTTGCTCTTCTTTCCCAGCCCCCGTCTATGTCTTCATCTGTCTGTTCATCTATTTACCCAGCTAGCTACCCATCCATCTGTATTTCTGTATCTAATAGGTATACCTGGGATTTTATAAAAACTCACCCTTATTCACCGTGTTCAGCCCTGTTTGACTAGAGTGTTTGGAAAAGTGCCATCTTTTTCCTCCCCTCCGCCTCACCGGAAAGCCATATATCCGAATTTGGTGGCTTTCAAAATATAGCGGATCAAAGTGTTTGTGAATGTTATTTTTAAGTGGAGTAGAGCCGAATTATAAATCCAGTTGTGGATTTAGTTCTGCAGTTGCTGGGTTTAAACTTCTCCCGAGCCAAATGAAGTTGCCACGATTGAGTTGCGAGTACAAACCTCACTAATTACAGTCCAAACAAACCTTTGGGCCTCTTCACCAGGAAATCAAAACACGAGGGTTGTGTGGGGTGAAGGAAGCTAATTTTATGATTGCCTTTAGTATCTCTTTGATACACAGTGTTCTAAGCTGCCTGCTACGTTCATAAACTAATGCATGCTTGGCTTCCTAAGGTACCTCCGTGGTCCAGTCCCATTCCTGGGGTCACAAAAAAGTCCAGATATAGGTATCACTTCTCTGTTGTATCCAAGCAGGGGTGCAGACATAGATGCCTCCCAGGTACTGTGCAAGAGGCTGATATATATCAGTGCAAAAATTCCACTGGCTTTAGCAATAATGAAGATCCAGCCCAGAGTCACTAGTACTATAAAATGGGTAGAAAAGTTTGCAGGGGAGCTGAGATGAAACTCCTCCTGAGCCTGATTGACTCCAGGCCATGAATTTCCTAGTGGCCATGCTTCCTTGGAGGATGTAATTTCTACCCCAGAGGACACGTAGCTTCTCTACCACAGTTTAGATGTCATTTTAATCCCAAATCTGAACAGAGGGGATGGACTTTCAAAGGTCCTTGGGAAGAAAAAAGTTGCAAAAGATATTGTTTTGGAAACAACCTTTTGTCTAAGATCTGTCCTAATAATACATCTCAGCATTAAAGCATTCACCTGAAATAGTATTTAGAGTATAAAGAAGAAAAATAAGCTTAAAACAATTCATTTAACAAGTCACTGTATTTTCCCATCGCTTGAAACTTTAACTGCGGACACTGACTTGTGACTGATTCCTTCCCAAGTTCTCGCCCTGTTTTGCATGCAGCTATTCTCAGAGGAGAACTGCCCTACTAACATTTATCGGGTCCTGAAACACGCACCTCTTTGGGATCGTATTGCACTGGAGGCCTGACTCAAAGTTTATCAAGATTAACTGGAGTCTTTCCATTCCACTGATTTCTATGGCCAGTGAACTAGTATATGAAATCAATTAAGTGGTAACCCAAACTTTCATTCAGAACTCATTCCGACTTTCTTTGGGCTGACAAGCATGGGTCACTCTCTACTTGCTGTTTCCTTTTCCCACACAGTTCTTTGCAAAAGAGGATTTGGGCTGGTTCTTATGGAAAATAAGAAAGCAAGAAGCCAAATAAGCGCTCTCACAGTCTGTGTAAAAATTTGCTAAGCCACCATATCTTGGGGCTTTCTAATGAAAGGCCTTCAGAGGTCTGCTCCTCTGCAGTGATTTTCTTCCCATACTCCGTTTCTCTGTGAACCTGCTGCCTCAAATTCATTCAGAAGAGTTAGGACAGAAATGGATATAGCCTGTTTTCATTTGCTGACCCTCCAGGATTTGTCTGACCAAGGTCCATCGGCCTCCACTCCCTTCCCCTGTCAAATCCGGTATCTCAGCTTAACAGGGATGCAGAAGAACGCGTGTGTCTGAGACTAGCTGAAAAATGATTTGTTCGAACCATCTCATAATATATGGATGATGGAAGTCTCCCACTGATGACCTGTCAGGCAGCGCTCCAGCACTGGGTGCTGGATGGGATGACACATTCACAGATAACAAACTTTGCTGTCAATCACTCGTGTTGTTAGACATGGACTTGATGTGACAGCTATGGCTAACAACAGTTTTGATTGACGTGTATACGAATTGCAGAATATGGAATGTGAATAGAAACAGGACTCATCTCCAACTGGACATAGCCCCTGTGCATTTTAAAACCCAGGGCAAAGAGCAAGCAAGTTTTTAAGCATCGCGGGCAGAGCACCTTGCCGTAACGCTGCCCTGGCATTCACTTTGATTACCTGCTGGGGAACATTAAGCCCCATTGCTTTCTGTTAGGACTGTTTCATCGTAGTTGCTAATAGCATCCTGATGGGAAGTCCAGGTGCCGTAGGTGGTAGGCAGACTAGCACCAGCCCAGCGTCGTCGCAAGGCAGTCCTGTGCTGACATTGCAGACTGCTGCAATATGCAGTGTTCCTCACGTCAGCCACCCGATAAGGAGCTGGCTCCTCATTTCCCTGCTTTAGCCCCAGGACTGGCTGCTTCCTCGAAAACTGAAGCAGCCATCCCTCTCCACCGCGGAGGGCAGGGGACCCTTCTGGTGCCTGCTGCCGCACTTTTGCATGTGGCGTAGTGCCGCCCCCTTTGCTCTGCCTCTTTGCACCTGCACGTCTGTCTGACTTCCCTGTCTGGGGCCAGCTGCATGGCCAAGGGTGCCCCATTTGGAGAGCACATAATTCTCTAGAGCAATACACCCTACTGCTTCTTTCTGGCACCAGAGCTGGTACCTGAGCAAACGCAGCTCAAGAACTCCATCTGAAGCTTCAGGTTAAAGCGGGAAGCGTAAGGCCGGGAAGGATGGACGTGGACAGCCAGCTAAAGCGACTTCTGCAGCTTGCTGGCAATAGCCCAAACGCTCATCCTCACCTGGCTGCCACTCCTAAAAGTCCCACTCGGAGAGCGCATTTCTTCAAGCACGCAGGGCTGATGCTTTGCAGGGCTTGCTCTACGCTTTTCTGTGCCTGTCCTCTCCGCTGCCTTTCCTCTCCTCTCTGAACCCTCTCAGTTATTTTAGGCGAGTGACGGAATCCAGACAGGTCTGTCTCCCGGGAGGGGAGCAGAGGGCGGTGGAGCAAGGCAAAGGAGGGGAAGTCAGCTGGTGAATCAACAGCAGGCCAAGGCATGCTCTGGGACGTGGCTTCAGGGAAGTTATTCATCTTGTAATTCACCCTTGGGTTCTCTTGGCCTCATTTTCCCATCGCTAGGTCTATTATTTCAGTCATTGTGAAGGTATCCTGTCGGAGCTGTCAGGCTGGGAGTGGCCCACCTCCCCGCTGACAGAGGGCAGAAGGCATGGGAAAGTGTCAGCCTGCCAAGATTGCACGCTCGGAGCAGAGGCTGCTCGCCTCACGCTGGAAACTTGCCGGTGGCAGATTGTTAATGTCATTACAACACTTACGCAGGAGCAGCAGGTTTCGCCTATCAACCTGCTGCAGGCAGGCGAGGAGGGGAACGGACGGGGAGGGGGGCAGGGGGAAGGGAGCGGGCGTCCAGAGAGGGAAGGCGGCAGAGAGTCGCTCGAGTGCCTGCAGAGCTGGAGCTAGCAGCCGCGCGCCCTTTCTGCCTTCTGCCGGGTAGTTTGACCGGGTCCGCCCGGACCTCACGCGGAGGCATCTGGGGCTCTAGAAACGCGGCAGGTGCTGCGTGGAAGGAGCACGGGAAGGGTTGCCTGGGCTGGCTTCCCCAGCACACCTGTGTCTCTGCGAGTGCTGACACACAAGCCTCAAACGGAAGAGCAGACAAAGGCGCCGGGCTTCCTCGGGGCGTATGGGATGGCTGGGCGCCCTCCCCAGCCCCTCTGTGGCAGGCAAATCCATTCGCACCCTGCCCTGCTGCGGCGAAACCAGGGCGCGCTCTCCCCAAGGGGTGAGCCAGGTCCTGGCTGGTGCTGAGCACCTGAGCCTCTTCCCGCAAGGGATGCAGGAGTTCAGGCTGCTCCGACCCAACGCCCATCCTCTAAAGCAACACTGTACAATCCCACAATCATGAAATACTGTACCTCGGGCAGGTTCAGGCCACGGGTGGGCTCAGGATTTCATGTATCTAGTTAGGACAGGAGAAAACACAGAGAAATGGAGTTTCTTTTTTTCTCCCCTAAGCCTGACCTTTGCATTCCAGAAGGACTCAGCATGATAAATCCCAGGGCTGAGCATCCAAGCTGGGCTGGGTCCTGAGCTGTGGGGCTGTGAGACCCACATCAGCTACCCCCAGCACCCTTTTCATCGATGCTCCAGACCAGTTGCTCAGTTTGGGACTGGAATCAGCAAGCTAAAGAGCGCTCTAACCAAGCCACAGAGAAGAATTAGTCCTGAAACGTTAAAATAGCTTTTACTATTGGCGACAGACACGTCTGCAGCAGGAAGAGGGATGCAGCACAGCCTCCATCTCTGCATGCAAGTGGCACTTCAAAGTTTTACTTGTTTATACTGTTGTGCCCTAATGGCCAGCTGAGACCAGAGCCCTACTGTGCTGGACAGTGTGAACGGATGAAGGGGACAGTCCCAGCTGTCAGAATAAGTAGAGACGGAGCAAGAGAGAAAGCAGAAAAGTAAACGACTTGGTGCCACCCACAAAGGTAAAGGAAGAGGCAGGAAGAGAGTCCGAGTCTCCCAAATTCCCACTCTGAGGCCACACTCCGTCTCCCGCAAGAGGAAAAAGGAGGACACAGAACCACTAGTGCTCCCTTTCCTGTGCCAGGACACGGGGGCTGCAGCCTCCCTCCCTGCTCTGCCTGCTCCCTGCCCGCACAGCTGGGGCTCCCAGTGCCAGCCTGCTGGGCAGCCCAGGGGCCCAGCCCCGGCACTCCAGAGGCCAGGCTCGCAAAGTCAGCCTCCGCCGGAGAGATGAATCGGATTTTGAAGGCAGCCGCAGCTCTCAAGTGCACACAGCCACGAGCCTGCAGGTTGTGCGTAGATGCAACGATAACCAGAGAGTAAGGGATGGTGCGTGGGACCAGCGCCTGGCACCAAGAACCCTTCTTCCCTCTCTCTCCCAAGCAGGTCCGGGCGCAATGTGCATTGCTTCAGGGGAGATATGTGCCTGCACCCTGCTCCAAAACCCCGGGAGCCTTCAGGGCAGCACTTTGAACGTTTAAGCAGATACCTTTTCTTTTCCTTTGAATGCTCAGCCTCTTAAATCAAATCTAACTCGGGTTCAGTGCAAACTGACGAGGGAAATCCGGAGCTGCTTGGGGCAAAAGCTAATGTGTTAAGCACTGAGATATAGTCCAGATGTAGAAGTCTCCAGGGCCAGAACGGGTCTTTGAGATGCTTGTTTGACACCTCTGGTTTAGACATTAAAAGTCCCACCGGGGAGGAAATCCTCATGGCCTGAGTTATGTGCTATTTACGGATGGGGCTCTGGGCAGCCCTTGAAAGAGCTTGTAATAAAACCTGGAATAATAGTAAATTATTAGCATAGACTAGGAAAGGGGCTTTATTTTTTAAGGCAGCTGGTTTTATGGATTTTTTTTTAATGCTGGATGAAGATAAAAATCCTTCTGCCTCTGAGGAATAAGAGAATGCAGAAGAGGCAGAGAAGTGTGTGAAAGCTCCAGGTCCCATTTGGAAAAGCACTCGGCAGGCAATAAAACCGGGTTTCTCAAGCTAAATTGTTTGCATGTGATAGCAGAGGCTTTTCCCCCCAAGTCAGATCTGGGGCTCACACAGCAGATACTGCCTGGATGCTTCAGCTTCCCGTTCAGAGTCCTGTGAATCTCTCCCTCTCTCCGCTCCTCTCTCCATCCCAGGTTTTTCCTTCTGTTGCCCACCTATGAAGTGCCCTCCGCTATCCTGACTGCCCCCTTCTGTGCTGCCAGGTGACCTCCTGCAAATCACTTCTCCTCTTCCTTCAGAAGCCCTTCAGGGAAAGGGCTCCTCCTGCCACTGTGTCCGTGCCGCACCGATAGCTGGGCCGAGAGCTACTCCGCACTGCGCATACGGAGCAGCCACGGCCTGAGTTAACCGCAGGTGTGGTATGCTGCTGGCTCCTCCACTTCTCCTGCACCTTCCCCAGCTCGGGCGGCCTCTCTCTCCTCCAGACATGCCTTGCACGTGTCCCAGCCGCCTCCTGCTGTGGCTGCTGCCAGGCTGTGTGACAGAGCCCAGCTCCGCTGCTCACCGTCCCAGCCTGGGGGACAAGCTCTTTGCGGGAGCGCGTATTAGCTCTGGTATCTGACTGCCTGGGAGCTATGGGAAGGGGATTAAGTACTTGCTCATGTCTTTCCCGGCTCACTTTCACCAGCCCTGGAGTGAATCACAATGGATTTTGTTCTTTCTGACTCTCCTAAAAAAAAGGAACTGACCCTTAATTTGCACAGAAATGAGTGATTTTCCTAAGCACACTGTTGCAATTACGGGGGTCTGCACCCTCAGGTGGGGATCTCGCCTAGAGGAGAGATGCTCAAGCACTTGACAGAGCACAGGGTTATAGAAAGCTTTCAAGGCACGCACCCGCCACGCTCCCAGAAACGGTAGCAGACCTCTCTGGGTGCAGGCGGTGGCCTGACAAACGTGCTTCCCACCCGTCCTTCAGGCTGGGAGCAAACCCTCCACCCCGGGGCCGCACCGCTGCGCCGCAGGGGTGAACGTGCAGCTCACAGAGCAGGCGCACCGTCCCTCGCCTCGCCTGCTGCCCGAAGCCAGCACGCTACGCGCTCGCCAGGAGAAGCCAGAGCCCTCGTCAGCTCTTTGCCCGTGTTCACATGCATTACGAACTCAGCTGTCGTAATTCTCCCTAACCTGAGTACTTTAAGGATGATAACACAGTGTCTGCATGGCTTTCCTCTCCCCTGATATGACTGGAAGTGGCAGGATTTCTCCTGCCCATCACTGGCTGCCCTTGAGTTGTCTCCTAGACATGTTGCTTTTTTTTCCTTCCAGGGCTTTATTTTTTTCTTGTCGCTCTGTTTGCTTGTTTATTTTCCTCCCCGCTTGGTGTTAGCCATTGAGACAGAACGTCCAAAGCCGCTACAGGGCTTGTTCAAAGGGTGACAGAACTGAAAGGATGGTTGTTTTTTTTCTACTGGTGAGAGATGCTGCTTCAGAGCAGTCATTCTCTTTATATTGAAGAGGACATGTCCAGTGAATGCTGTGGACTTCGCTGGTGCCAAAGACTCGCAGGGGAGTGCAGTGACAGCTACGCGCCCATACAGCCGAGCAGAGAGCGGAGCAAGGCGCTGAACTGCCCTCTCCTCAGCTCTCCATCCCCTCTCTTCCCTGGGATATCGCTGCGTAGCCTTATGAGACTTCACAAAGCCAGGCTGTGATCCTGGCTACTGCTGGAAGGGACTTAATGATTCATGAGGAAGCACAGGAGACCTAAATATATACATGAGGCCAGATTTTCCAGCGAGCTCTGCTCACATATAAGTACCAGAGAAAGGGCCAGAAAAGCACTGCATTCCAAAGTTATCCCCACAGCAGCTTGGATGCACAAGCCTCTCTTGGCTGTCTGGCCCACAGAGATGAAAAGAGGGAATCTGATCTGCTGAGGGATTTGTTTCCCAGGGAGAAAGGAATGATTTATCTCTCTATACGAAGCTTCCTCAGGAGCAGTGGAAAGCAACCACGAGGAAGAAGAGCAAGGCTGAAGAGAGAAAGGGCTTTTCTGTTTTGGAGCTGCACAAAAGTGTCTCCAGTGCTCCTCAGCTGTCCCTAGACAAAGCAACACAAGGGTCACAGACTTGCCTGGTATCAGCGTCACAGTTTCTGAGACGTCCCTGTGGATTTGCTGGTTTACAACAGCCAAGGCCCATCCCGTTCACCCTGCTCATTACAGCACTACACTGAAGATTGCAGAGGAATAACCCAGGGAGCTTTACGAAGTACGCAGAGGGACCACCAGTAAAATGCAGCCCCCACTGATGCAAAGCGTGGCTGGTATCCAAAAGACACGGTGGCACTGCACAGAAATATGGGGGTGAGGGGGAACCTGGAGGTGTCCCAGTGGGGCACCAGGTCTGTCGCGTTTCTGAGTCACTCCGAGCAGCCCCTGTCCCAGCAGCTTCCTTGAACCGATCGCAGAGGTGAGATGCCAGTGCCCAAACACTGAGCTCTCTGACCTTCTGACTCACTTGTGCCAGCACTCCAGCAGAAGGGACCTGCTCTTCTTGCCCATCCAGTCCCTACTCAAGCATGGCTGCGTTATTTGCTCAATGATTACCGAAATAAAACCATCATTAAAAGCAACTCCTTCCACCTCGCCATGTACATGGCTCCCCTCTCCACTCCTGGTAGGAAATTCCCTGATGTTCGAGCAGGCTCCTCCACCTCCACGCTAGTTCCTCCCAGGTCTGGGATGTCTCCAAGGAGCGGCTGCTCTGTAGGGTTGTCTTGTGTCCGAGCAAGGAGCAGCCTGGGGGCTGAGCCGCTGCTCAGAGTGCAGCTCTGACGTCTGCACGCTCCAGGTTTGCGCCTTGCGCTTCAATTTGTGAACCGTGCAGCTGGTACGGTGGTGCTGGGAAGGAGAAAACAGAGGAGGAAGGATGGGACTTGCCGAGTACCAGAGGCATTGGCTCAAAACTGGCTCCATCTCCCCTGTTTTATTAGAAATGGGGGCAGGAGAGAGCAACAAACTAAGTTTTAAAAATAACATTTTTCAAACCTATATATTCCATATAAACACAGGCTAAGCCTCAAAACAAAACAGAGAGCCATTAGAGCACACCTGCGCTTTCCAGTTCAGAGCTCTTACTGCATTTGTGCTTGGTGCCGTACAAATGCAATATCCCAGCTCAGTGAGCTTGGAGCTGACCTCCCACTCACTGAAGCCAGCAGCAGCAAGTTCAGTGGCATGCTTTGGCATTGGCACGTTTATCTTATTCCTCAGACAGCAGGTTCTTGCAGTCTAAATGCACTCTACATCCTGGGAAATTTCCAGGGAAGCAGCTTTTAGGGTGATTTAGCTCCTTGCGTAGGAGCTGTGACAGCAGTCCTGAAACACATCCTAAAGACTGGCACTGGCTTTCCGTGACCTCCTCCAGCCCAGCCACCGAGCCCCGCCACCGCGACACCTCATTCTGCTTCATTACAGCAGAGAAACCCTAAAGCAGAGAACAGCCCCCAACCCCCCCCGCTGCTAATGCCTCCCCGCGCCCCGGAGCGGCGAGCGACCGGAGGGGCAGATAAAGCGCGCTGGACGCACTCGGCGCGCGCCTGGCCGGCTGCGTGTCTGAGCATGGCGCACGCAAGGGCCCGGCCATGGGAGCGACAGAGGTTACCGTGTTGTCCGCACGCTGCCAAGCACCCGGGCAGCAGCCAAACACAAAGATTATATGGTAGAAGGAGAGACACAGCCCTTCTCCCTGCCTTTGATGTCGGTTTTTATTGTATTTTGGGCAGGCACTGGAGAAAGACAAGTCGCGAGACTCACTGAGATTAATTTGCAGGCATTCTGCAGAAAGATTTTCTTTTGAAAAACAGGTATTTCATCCCTTCTAAGCAGCAATTCCTTCTCACTTTTATTTCTGTACGGTACTGTAACATCTTGTGACATTCTAGTGGCTGCAGAGAGAGGCAGAGCTCTTCTGCCAACTCATCATGATGTCAAATATGTGGAGCCCGAGAGACTCAGCTCAGGTATATGAAAGAGTTTATTCTTCCCCTCCAAAGCAATGGAAATTCAAAAGCAGGACACCATGGGATCTTGCTGGGAAAGTCTCTTGGAACACTCAAGCCCCAGAGAAAGCAAGCTGACATTTACACTGTGTTTAAAATATATTAAACTAACAAGGATTTTTCTAGGAAAGAGGGTAAATTTGGGTCACAACTACTGTTTGCTCAGAAGAGGGTAGGAAGTCTATCTGTTTACAAGTATGGATTTGTTTTTTCCTGTAGCATACACACACATAGCGGTCTCATCGCCTAATCCTGCAAACGTTTTTATTGGAGAGAGCACTTGCTATAGGAATTGTCCTGCAGGACGCCTAAGAAATATTTGGACTATAAAGCTTTTACATGGGTATGGAGATAGCAGTATGCGTCTGAAAAAGCAAGTGCGAGGAAGAATCCGTTCAAGTGCTTGCAATACAGAT
This sequence comes from Anhinga rufa, assembly GCA_013400875.1. Classification (NCBI taxonomy): domain Eukaryota; kingdom Metazoa; phylum Chordata; class Aves; order Suliformes; family Anhingidae; genus Anhinga; species Anhinga rufa. The sequence continues at coordinate 38,641 of VZTV01106267.1, read as the reverse complement.
ACTCCTAAATTAAACCAGCTCACAGAGAGAGCCCAGATGCAGAGACAAAACCCATTACTGTTAACAGCACTGAGCTGATTTTCACGAGGAAAGAAATCATTTGTACCGCTCTTAGAACCGAAAACAAATATTAAAGTATTTTCCATAGAATCAATAGGTATTTAATCCCTCAAATTGGTGGTTTGGACAAAGACCACGGCAGCACATCGAGCAGACTCTATGGAGGACTGCAAATGAGTTTCACAGACAACAGTTTGCCTTGCTTCATCCACAATTTCCGGTGCCCACCTTGGAGACTAAATTAGACACACTTGAAGCCCTCTCTTTAAAGGGAAGGGATTCTTCTCTGAATGGGAGCAGCCATGCAATGGGGAGCTGGGAAATGCCTGGGATTTCTGGCTTAGCTTTTGATTCCCAGGGCAGCTCAGCTCTTCCTAAAGGCAACATGTCAGAACATTGCGTGTATGTCTTCCCCATTTTCCTGCTTCATCTCCCATCTCATGACAAATCAGAATAACGGGGACCTCCACTATACAGGCTGCCAGCGTCCTTTCCTAGAGGGGGAAAAATAACCCTGCACTATTCCATCCTTTGAGGAAACAAAAGACCATTTGTGTTTTGCTGGTTGCTTTAAACTTAGCAAAAACTCCCTGTGCAGCACGGTGTTTGATTCCCCAAGGTCTGTTCACGTCTCTTCAAACTAGAGGGGTGCGCTAGCGACAGGAATTTGCCAAATGTTTGCTAAATATAACCAGTGCTTTGTGCTGAGGCTTCAAGGAGGAGGATGCTCCTGTGGACTTAGGCTCAGCAAAAGAGCATCTTCCTGCCACTCATCACTGGTGCAAGTGCCAGGTAGCTGCAGCTCTCCAACGGCGTTTAGGCACATAGTCCCTTTTACTGGCTTACAGGAAGAAATGGCTTGACACAACAGAGTAGTAAAAATTAACGGTACGGTGTAAATCAGGTGCAGGTTTGCTGAGGTCTGTGTAATTCCCTGAATGTGAAACTAGTACGCGATAAGAAGCATGTCGTCTGATTTCAGAGACCTGGCCAGGCTGTTGTGAACCCTGGCTAAGCCCCCTGGACACTTCCCTTCGGGGTATTTGTTGGTACCGGGACAGCAATGAAGCAAACCCGAAAAACAGAGTCTGCCAACCACCCGAGAACCTGCCTCAGGCTTCAACACGGCGCTGCACGTGAACTGAGGGCTGGGTGCCTCACTTTTTTCCCCATCTCCGCTTTTCCATTTAGGCCCAGAACAAACACAAGCCTCCGGCCACCTCTTTCAGCTCCACGTCCTGGGAGCAGAACAACTGCATTCAGTGAACTCGGCACCTTTATGCCTCTGCCTCTCCCCAGCAGCTCTGCCTCAAACCTTCACCTGTCTCTCATGCAGAACCTGAACGAATGCTTTCCTACCTCCAGCCCAGATGTTTTTTCACTCGCAACACTTTCCACCAGAAGTACTAAACTATAAAACAAGGCTGGAGGGGGAAGGTGCACACTTTGCTTTAGAGGAATCCCGACGCGCTCTGAATAGCCCTTTCTTCTCTTTTGGTATGTCCATCCTTTGGGGCTGAGGCCGCTTCCTGGCTCGCATTTTAAGCCCTTTGCCAGCACAGTTACCATCACTGTTGGCCGTGAAAGTTTGAATCCAACTTTTGTTAGCCCACTCCTTAGCAATGAACCCAGTCACCCCAGCTGAGATCTGGAAACACTCTCCGCCATCTGACATATGTTCTAGCTAGCAGGAGTCGACGCATCTGCCTCCATCTCACATATTTGCACATGGCTTCTTGCCCAGACCAGGATCCCAGGTATCAGCCACAGCATGCTGGCCTGATCTGTGCTCCACCAGGCTGCTGTGTGTGCTGCTTGAGGCTCCAGAAGGGGAGAGAAGTGGCAATACTGCGCTGCAGTGGGGATCGTGCTGCCAAGCAGTAGCCAGCCTTGTCCAGAGGGCTGCCCCACTGTGCTGACCAGCATGACATAGTCAGGCTTCGAGTGCAGGTGGGATAGACCCAGCCTGCATTTCAGCCAGATCCCCAGGTCCTGCTGGGACACCTCCTTTTTGGAAGAGCCAGCTACGTAAGAGGTACCCCGATCATCAGAGGAGAATTGCTTATCACAGTAGCGCAAGAGGAGAGGCATCAACATCCCACATCACTTCTTTTAGCGGCCCCTGCAAGAGCCGCCTCCCTCAGCTCTACGAGAAGGAAACGGTCAGTAAGAGCGCACGAAGGCTCGCTGGAGAATCCCCAGCAACGTCCCAGCCACGCAGCCCGCAAACCCCACAAAGAAGCACCAACAACAGACTCTCCTCCCCCGGCAGGCAATTGGAGTTACTATTTGCTGCGAGGAGCAATCCTTGAGTTATTAGGGTTTAACAGCTTGGCTAATTCACTTTTAACAAAGCTTTTGACCCAATGCGGCAGGAAGATTGGGGCTGGTCTGGCATTCTTGAGGGCACTTCAGAAAGGAAGGAGCAATGAAATGCAGAGCCGTGCTAAGAGATTGTGGCTATCTCAGCACAGAGCTGTGTTAGGGCTAAATGCTGTCTGAACAAACAGCCTTCCAGGTGCAGTAACACAGGCAGGCAGCGGGGAGATGCTGCCAGCCCCTCCTCAATGCTCTGGGGTTCCCTCCCCGAGAATTGCACATTTTGAGCTATTTTCACAGCTTTTATGGTGGTATCTGGGCCAAACCACTTTTGCTAAACGGCAAGCACATCTGCAGCGTGCCCACCGGAGTGCCATCCTGACCGTGGCGGGTTCAGCATATGTTAGGGGCAAGGGACTTCGCATCCTCACCCTCTGGGAAGAAAGCTGACTCATCAGCGACTGACCACCATGAGTTCGGAGCTGAATTTGGATTCATTTCTGCCCAAGGTGAGGATTGCAGTGACATAACGAAGAGAAAGATGGCCAATATTATATTTAAGAGCTAGCACCCCTATGTGCATTTTCAGTGTTAAACTGAGCCAAGCCGATGTGGACCTCACAGAGGGAATAAGCATCTGTGTGGCCGCATTGTCATCTCTGCAGAATGACTTTCTTCACTACAAGGGGAGATGTGTTCAGCAGCCTGGGGCCCACCACGGGTATTGTGCTGCTTACAGACTTTAAAATAAATAAGTCTTGATCCCTCAGCTATAACCCTCAGCAGCATCAGTGTCAACCTCTGTCCGTCCAGGCCTGGGTGAACACATCCTCCAGTCCCACTCGGTCCCCGGCCTGTTCGCAGCGTTTGAACTTTACTGACATTGTCAAGACACAGAGTCCACAAGGCAGCAGCTTTGTTAAATGGCTTTCTGAAGGGACTGCGACCCAGTGTGGGAGGGCGAGGGCAGCCATTTGGAGAGCAAACAAGAGCAGAAGAGAGAAAAATGCAGTTTACGACGGGCACAAATGTTAAAGCCTGCGAGAAACACAGAGAACATTAATCCATTAAGGACCAAATGGATGCCATAAACCAGGAATTTTTGTTTTATTCCTATTGCTTTGATTATAACTCCACGTTAACTGAGCATTTACCCAGCCTGCAAAGGAGAAACGAAGTCTTAGCCCTCTGCGCAGACTTTGTAAATCAGACTTGACTAAGGAGAATATTTCTTATGACAGTAGTTTCCTCACTGTACAAATTTCCATCCCTTTTCCATCAGAAAATCTCCCCTTCATCCATCCCTTAAAGAGCATGCCCAGCCGGGTGCTGTTGCATCTGCACTTTCAGGCAGCAATTCCAGAGGCTAAAGAAAGACTAAACCGTGCAATTCCCACATATTGCATGCCAGCCATTTCCTCCCTCTACATTTATAGCATGCACTATTCTTGATTAGCAGAAGGGATGTTGGAAGTACCTTGGGTAATTAGCTAGCAAGAGAGAAGGATTCATTCCTGAACTTTGAAGCGGCAGAGCGTGCTAAATGTCAGGATGTGATGTTGTATTGGCGTCACTTCCTCTCTTTCAGTCTCACCTTACAACCTTCCTTTTCTCTTTAGCCGACAATTAAATCATTCTGCAGAGGGCTGGTGACATGGTATATTGCCCAGATCCTGTTTAAAAATGAAACTCGCTGGACTTAGGGGCTATGATGTGAAAACAAATCCATTACGCTACGGTTTGATCTTGCAGGTGAACGCCTTTTGCAAGATTTTAACCTTGCCTTTTGCTTTATGTTATTTTCCTGCTCAGATGCCACCAGCTAAATAAGAGCAATTTTCTTTCAAATGCAAGGAATGGCAATAAACTTGGCAGGAAAATCACTCCTAAGCAAATGGTAAGCCCGTTACATGCGAAAGAGAGGGTGCTTTGCTGTCATGGGCAGATGTATTGCTGGTTGCCTGACCTCCATGGATCCAAGCTTAAGAGCAGGATCAGACTCCTTTAAAAAGGGATTTAAGAAAATCAAGCCAAATCAAAATGGGCTAATAGATATAACGAATAAAGACTTTTCAGTAAGGTCTTCCAAGGATAAGAACTACTTTTCCCCAGGAGAAGCTGGTAGCTTTCAAATTAAGGCATTAAATTTCAAGCTAAGCTCAGCTCTGGAATATATGAAAAGTGAGACCAAAGAAGCCTTTTTTTTTTCTTTTCCCCAAACTAAGGCGATCGCACCAATTTAATTTCAATCAGTTTTAAAACCACATGGTTACCCTGATGCAAAGCCATTTACCTGCATCTTAGACATGCACAGACACCTGCAAGGAATAGGGTAGAGCAACTTATGAGTTACCACAGGCGAGCTAAGCGCTATTCATTAGCTATATGCATTGCTGCGAGTCGCTAACGTGGCTGAGCTCAGCAGCTATCAGCTGGTTTGCTCTGCCTGCACATACCCTCTGGTAGGGAGAGCAAAACGGTGGGAGAGGATAACACCAAGAATGTGTAAAATAAACTGACTTGCAAGTGCCTGAAATGCAGCAGGAAGGACCTGCTCTGGGATCTAGAAGGCAGGAGATCTCCTATAGCCCAGCTTCTGCTCAGGCAGACATTAGAACAGATCCCCATGCCTCCTGAAGCCTCCGGTATAGGTATGTCGCACTGCACCGCCCAAAGTTTCAGTCTTGACTTTCAGGAATTCCCTCTCGGTTTATGCTCCGACTGCGGTAACTTCTCTGAGACGAGAGGTACAGGGGACACTAGATGTTTCGGCTCCCTCAGATCTGACGGACTTGATGCCTGCAGACCTACCAAACTGTCAGGAAATAGCTCCCTCCCGTCATGCAGCTGTAGACAAACTCACACCCCAGAGATGAAAGGGGGAATGCAGCTTATCTCCAGTCCCCCTTTAACACCAGTTCCATGTCCACAGCAGAATACAGGATGGCTTTGAAAGCCGAAGATGACTAGGGGTGGAAAGCAATGAAGAATTGACTGATCTTTTAATATCACAGACAGCATTCTGCCTCACAGTCACATTTGGAAAAAATTCTCTCCTTAAGAAACAAATCGTAACCACATTATATTGTGAGCATTACGTAGAGTTTGGCCAGTAAGTTGCAGTGAACGGTTGAAGAGATTTTTCATTTTTCCTTGCTTGCGGAAGGTTTTCTTCAGTAGATTCATTATTTTGAAAGTATTTTTTCCCCAGTTTTGCCAGTCCCTGTTTATTCACTGCCCAGTCCCCGTGTATTTTTGACAGTGACCTGTTCGACTGGCCACAACCGGCGTGCCGGCTCACCTGGTTCCCTTCCATTTCTCTGACTAGTGCCTGCACGACGTTAGTGTGGCAGCCTATTTCTGATTACTTTTGCGTGTCTGACTTTCGGATTCATTTATAAATTATCCATACCCGTGGCTCTCCCTCAGACGAGTATTCCTGGAGGAAGAACGCGACAGGAGACTGGATTACGTGTCCACATGCAAATACCCTTGGCTTGTGGATTCGCTGCCCGTCGCAGCCGAGGGCTGAGCAGAGCTTACAGGTGGGGCGTTCAGAGGAAAACAGGTTTCAGAGTTACACAGCTCACACTTTTGTCAGGGAGGTAAAACAATGCAAAACGATCCGGTTTGGCACGCAAGTCACCTGGAAAAATTCAAATTTGGGTGTGGGGGTGAATATCCCCTCAGGTTCCTCGTCCTTGTCAGACATATCTAATGCTGACGACTGTAACAGATATGATCCAGGGCCAGGTGGACCCTCAGCCTGATCCAGCTTAACCGTTCAAATACTGGGGGACATTTCTCCCGCTCGGTGTTTGTGCTGCTCCAATGTTCATGTTCATTCAGCTTCCAATCAAGTGGAAAGCAAACATCTCTGCGACATGGAGAGCCTTTTCTTTCTGCCTTTATTTCTTTTCTCTCTCTCTCATTCTTCCTTTTGCCAAACTCTAGTGATCAACATTTCTTTTCTAAAAAAAAAAAACAACAACAAAAAAAAAACACCAAAAAACCAACCCCAACCCAACAAACCCCCAAACAAGCAGGGGAGCGGGCTCGGCAAGTTGACTTGGCCAAGGGATGAATAGGCAGCGCTAAAGGGGGGACGGATGGCGCGGCTGAGCGGGGCAGCGTGGTTGCCTATTGTGGGGACGCCCGGGGTCACGGCGGACCATATGTCACCATTCCTGCGCGCGGGGCGGCGGGGTCTCCATGGAGCCCCATCAGCTGGGCCCTTTGTCCCCTCGTCCCCCCACATATATTCATGGCCTCAGCAATGCCATGCCCTGGCGACAGAAACAAATTGATACATACAAGCGCCCACCCCGTTGGGCTCACATGACACATTTGAAGCAGACAATAAAAGGACATTTCAGACTGTTTAAAATCTTGAGAAAGGGCCAGTTTCCATGGCGATGGGATTGGAGGCCTGTTGCGGCCCATTAAACTCCAATCACATGTAAATGTCTCCCCAGGCCTTGCTCCGTATTCATCGCTGGCCTCCAGCAAGGGGGGACCGCCAGAGCTGCAGAATAGCCCCCTACAATAACCAGTTTGTTTATCAATTCAGGTGCCGTTTAATTGGCTCCATTCAGCCCCCTCTTTGTTTAAAGTAATAACCTTTACAAAGCCCCACTGATTTATAATTTCCAGCACTCTATTAGATAGGCTTCTTTAAATCCTTCGTGCCACCTCATCTCTGGGAAGGAATAAATCAACTTGAGATCCTTCGCTTTGGTACCCGCTCGTGGAAAGGCCTGTAATCCTGGAAGAGCCTCCTGGCAGCCCTTCTGCAGCGTGGCTCCATTTAGGCATGTCAGGGCTGTGTTTGCAGAAGGTGGTACGACAACGGCTCTGACCTCGTCTTAAACTTTTGCTCCTCTGCAGCACGGAGGAGCGCTGTGGTTTGTTTAAACACAGTTGGCCCCGGAGGTTTGCAAAGGGCTAAGAGTCAGAAAGAAAACGTCTTGAGCCCGAGCTGATGGGAAGCAGGGAGAAAACTTATTTTAGCAGTAATGATCTCAATGGAGGAAGAGGGTTTGTTTCTTTAGATAGCTTTTTAGGGGAAGTGAGCACTGAGCGGGGTGAATCAAGTGGTGTAGAGGCTCAGGGTCTGCTGGTGTGGCCATGCGGCAAACAGGAGCGGAGGGGCTGCTAAATGCCCCTTGGTGCGCCAGGCTGCAGACAACAGAGGCACAGAGAGCTCAGTGCGTTCTTGCACGCTGCTCCAGGCTGCCTCAACACCAAGAAATCTGGCGTCTTAATGACGGCCCAGGATAGCCAAGACTTGCTAGATAGGATAGGGAAGTGGCAGACCTTTTATTTTATAAAACATAACCCAAACATCCTAAAACATCCTCCAAAAAACCTCCCAGGAATACCTTCCGGGGCAAAGCTCCCAGCAAGGAGAAGCTCCTGGAAGAGGAATTAATTGGACCCTTGAGACAGACAGTAAAAGATAAAGCCAAGTCCTGTGAAGACATGGTGACTCAACTAATTGTTGCTATATTTCCTTTATCATCCTCTGCTAAGGAAAGGAACTCATGTGGCAAAAAGCACACGAGCCATCCAGTCACGAAAGCAGGCCACAAATGCTGGCCAGAACCCTCGCCCCGCGCAGTCTGCTGCACAGACGCACAAAGCGGGGCAAAGGGACGTTATCCCAGTACTGGCGACTGTCATCAAGTTAAAATTCCTGTTGCGGGGGGACGGGACAGATTGCATCTGCCCCGTTTTTGATTCTTGATTGGAACAATTGCCTATTAAACGTCGTGGTTTAGCCAAACCCAGCTAAAACCATGACAATTAATAAGGTGAAAGATGAGCCCTTGGTGAAGGTCTGGTGCCTCTGCACAGATCCTGCTGGAACAGCTCCCTCGGAGCAGGGGCTGGCAATGTCTTGTGAAGCCAGCTTTAGCCGGCTTGTCTGAAAAAGCAGCACAAAACACACGGGACATGCACTTTACAGGTCTTCTGAAGAAGGCCCTTCATCCTTCCACAGGTGAAGGAAGCACAGAGCCAGCCCTGCCAGGAGCAGGACCTGTTGTGGAAAGCCTGGTGATGACAGCTGACAAAGCACGCAGGAAGCTGAATAAAGGGTAAACTGGATGAAGATGCCACGGTCTTATTGACAGAGCATATGATTAGACTTACTTGTCACCTCTGTTGGCTCCTCCTTCCTTGGGGACTGTAAATGTTATGTTCTGTTTCGGAGCGGTGAACATGAGGGGAGGGAAATGCTAATGGAGTTGTCAAGCTAATGTTACGCTCACCCCACCTTAGAGCGTGAAGGTGGTTCATCTCCTTGTGCGCAGAATAGGCTACAGTTTGCAGCGCCACCGTCGCGCGGTACCGGGCGTCCTTCTCGCACCCTAGTCTCTGAAGTCAAGCGATTGCACAATAAGCTCAGCTTTTGACAAGAAAATCGCTAGTTCATCTGGCCACAGCGAAAAGCTAAACAAAAACAGTCTCTGAAGGCACAGAAATGAGGTAAACAAAAAAAACCACCAAATATGTCTATTTTTGGTAGCGGTTGGGTTTTGTTTGATTCTTTAGCCAGTCATCGCTACGTGGAGCTTGAATATCGGAGTCATTTAAAAAGTTCCCAATTGCTTTTTACTTGCATTGTGGCTAGCAAGAAGAGCATACTGCTGATTTACACCAGCGTGCTTGAGAGGAGACCCGGATCCCATGCTTTGACCAGAGGATCCACTTTGGTGGGGGAGAGGAGGGAAAGGGAAGCAGGAGAGAAGGTCAGGGGTTAAATGGCAGGATTGGAAAGTTTTTTGCAAGTGAAAAGTGGGTTTTGCAAACCTGAGAGTAATCCCAATGGTTTGCAAAGCTTTCAAACTTGCCCCCCAGCCCATGGAAAGCTGCCCCTCACTGTTGTTTAGTCTCCAGAAGGAGCAAATCCATGAATACATTATCATCCAGACAATGAGCTCACATCCCAATCTTTATTTTTCAAATGAGACTTAAAAAAAAAAAACCAACCCTGACACAAACATGAAAGCCCCCTGATTTTTCTCCACTCTTTTCTAGGCTCCGTCATGCAGAGAAGCTGCTCAGAATATCCCCGCTCCGCACACACGCACGCATCTCCTCGCTGATAGCAAGACACGGTCTAATTAAGAAGAAATCTACACAAACCCCTTACAAAGTCTGAGTGGCAGGTTATTATTGTAGCAAAGTGCAACCTCTGCCATTTTGTCAAGAAAGCCCATCAAATTAGAGAGAAATAAGATGTCCATCTGTTTCATGAATGGCAGCGCTGCAAAAAAATCAGATTCCCACAAGTTCCTTAAGTCCCAATTATTCCCAGATTATCTTTTGAGATCTGGAGATCCGAGTTGAATAAACCTGTGGCCTCGTTACTGACAGCCTGGTGCATCTCTAAGGAGGGCAGCGCGGAATCCAGGCCCCTGGGTTAAGGTGTCAATCCCTCGGGTGACCCCGGGGGCGAGGGATGCTGCCTTATAGACTGACAGCAGATAAACAGTCTCCGAGCACCCTCGCCTTTGGCACTGCGGGCCGGGTAAACAGAGAGGACAGTCACCTTAGAAAGTTAAAGAATAACGAGGGTGGAGGAGGGGTGGGCAGAAACGTGGGGCTTCATCCTGGCTTTGGGGACTTCAAACCAAGAGCGAGGTAAATACTATCAGAAGGGGGAAAGGCAAAAGTCATCACGCTGGTTACAGAGGTGGCTTTTCAGCTGTGTCAGCAACCGGCGCCTCTTTTCACGCGAGGAGACAAACCTCATAAAGGCCTTTTCGTAGATGCCACGAGGGCTGAAGGTTTTTAAGACACTCTGCAATCATTTTGGTGAATGCCCCAAGCTTTGTTGTCTTCCCTGTTCCAGCCAGCAAAGCTGCTGGGGACAGATTTACCGTAGCGCTGCCGATCTGCGGGAATGAAACAAGATGGTCCTGCTCTCTTTCCACTAATCTCTAGATTGCTTTTCTTACACCGCGTCTTCTCTCTCATTTCCCCAACAAGGCTGTGGTTATTGCCCCCCTCGCTTTTAGGGCTTTTCGAAAATACAGTTGACTTTAGTTGACTTTTGCTGTGGAATGTTTTTTACTTCTC
>VZTV01106267.1:6470-27945 GCA_013400875.1 Anhinga rufa | reverse complement strand
GGATATAAGGAAGAAATGTTTTACAGTGAGGGTGGTGAGACACTGGCCCAGGCTGCCCAGAGAGGTGGTCAATGCCCCATCCCTGGAGACACCCAAGGTGAGGTTGGACGGGGCTCTGAGCAACCTGGGCTAGCTGGGGATGTCCCTGCTCACTGCAGGGGGGTTGGACTGGATGGGCTCTAAAGGTCCCTTACAACCAATTCTGTGATCCTTATTTTGTTTGCACCAAAGTAGAGAGTATGTTCTCTTGAAAGTCGAGCAGGCACACCAGTGCGTATAAAGGCAAGTTTGTGTCCCACATGATTAAACTCTATCATCCTTTTGCCATCATGGGGCCACAAAAGGAAGTAAGAGACTTTGGCAGCCACCACTCATGTGCCTTTGTAGATCCGTTGGCTGGGGGATCCGGGGTCATGGGAGGCAACCATACGCCTATGGCTGTGTCTACATATCCTCACTGTAAATGGGGCAAGAAGAATCCACAGTTCTTCCCCCTCCGCTTCCAAACTATCCAGACAGCATGGATGTACATGGAAAAACTTTTTGAAGCCTTTTTTTCTTTTTTTTTCCTATTCCAAGGCTTTGATTGCAAATCCTTTTGTCTTTCAGCTCCAGGGAACTCCCTATCTTGAAGGTAGTGCCTGGCAGATGAGGGAGAACTTCACAGCAGAGATTTCAGGCTGAGCCCTGGAGAGAGGATGGGCAAGCAGGGGGTGGGGTGGGTTGGAGAAACTCATCGCTTTATTACATTTTTCTAACAATCAAGGCTTTCCAGAACGTTGCTGAGAGCATACATGCTTCAAATCTGCATGCATTTCCACTTCAAATGCTACACAGAATCATCCTTATTACTAAAACCAGTGTCCCAGCTCCCCGGAATGAAAGCTTCTCCAGTCTCTCTCCAAAAGCCCTGTTGAAGTTTTAAAAAAATAATAAATAAAAAAAGAGGCAAAAAAGGAAGCCCCAAAACTTAGTCATGGTGTTCCCTGCCTGGAAACGTTCCATGTCGGGTTACTGTGACTCGACAGCAAAGCGCTCAAGCTCTTAAGGTGATGAAATGAGGAGTTTGACCACAGCAGAGCTGAGCAGACGCCCACATTTCAGTCCAGCTGGATTCCCAGAAGCCGGTCCCGGCGTGCAGCCTAAAACCTAGGCACACAGCAGCCAAGGACCCAGACCTTCTTCCCTTTACCAGTGTCCTGGACAGTTTTCCAACTATAACAGAACAGCTTTTTGCCAAAAAATAAGCAAGTAAACGAAAAGGCAGTCGGCGGCATTGTGATGAAAACCACACAGACTAGAGCTTTTCCAGTGAGAAAAGAGGAAAGATTTTGGTCACCTCTAAACACAAACACAGAAAGGGAAACACAAACGCAGCCTCACAGAAATCGGTATTGGTACCGGCACCAACTCCTGATACAAAGATGTTTGGAAGGAAACTTTTCAGCCAGGCTGAGGCATTCGAAGGAGCGCTATTTAACGCCTCTTACAAAGCTCCCGGTCCCCCGCGCCTGGCTCTATACACAGAACGTCACGAGCACGCGCTGGGATCCAGAAGGAACGACGGGACCGCAGTCCCAGTTTCACCGCCATGCGCTGGCCTGTGGGAAGCCTCCCACCGGTTCGGGTGGCTGGAGGGATCAGTTTTCCAGAGAAGGCTGGCTCTGGCCGCTGGAGCTGGCTGCTGGGGAAGGTGCCCAGCGGCCAGGAATTGAGGCGAAAATAGAGGGAAAGAGTGCAAAACGCGTTTGGTTTGCGAACTGCTCCAAGAAGCAAACCGGAATGCATCAAACACAAATCCCATGGGGAAAAGCAGCTAGAGAGAGGCAGGGAGGCTGAAGGCAGGCATTAATATTCCAGGGAGAGGTTGCCCTCCATAACCGCTGGCCTTCCCTGGAATTTACTCCCCCTTGCTGCACCCTGCAGCAAAGCAGAGCTGCGGGACTGTCCCAGTCAGGTCCCTTCCATGTATCCCTGATGGGAAAGAGTCAGGGGGTCTCTGGTGCCAGCCACACCTCTCTTCTTCAAAGGCATTAATAGCGCAAAAAGGAAAGAAAAAAGAAAACAACTTTTTATTGATGACCCGGATTGTTTTTTAATGTTCTCGGGGAGGGCAAAAATAAACAACAATCTGCTATATTGAAGTCGGGACACCTACCAGGTCAAACTATGCCCGCATTAAATTGTGTGGTGGGACAATTTCCATACAAATGCTGAAAAGAGGCAGTTGCAAAAGAGAAAAGCCAAAAAAAAAAAAAAAGGGGGAAGAAAAAAAAAAAGCCCTCCACAAGCCACAGACACAAAACTGAAACTCTTGATTTCATTGTGCGCTTGTGACAAGAGCAAACCCAAAATCAAAGAGTTTCATGGTCATTTTTCTATCAGAAAGTGATGTCGAGTGAATAACTTATTTACATGCCAATGTGTAGCACTGAAATGGCCCAGGATGGGAAAAAAACAGGCCCTCTGTTATCAACAATGATAGCAGTGGATCCTGGGAGCCACCCCAGGAGGAGGACCTTAACGAGGCAATGGCTGCAGCAGGAGAATGGCAATGAGTTTTTAATTGGTGACACATTATATTTATCAAACTGACAGGAGAGGGGGAGAGCAGCAACCTCCTCGTTGTGTGTTTTCCTTACACGACTTCCTTTGAACCCATTCACGTGTGAAAAGAATTTAAAGGTTATGGGGGGAAAGGAGGAGGGGGAACGGAGGGAAGAAACCCTTGTAATAATCCAGCATCATCCTGAATGATAACACTGAATTATTCAGTAGGGTCCTTAAAAGGGTGGCTAAATCAAGGCTGAAACAAAGCCAGAGTGATGCCATTGTGCTGGCTCCTACCACTCGGGGCCTATTTAAAACCAGGCGAGAGAAGGGAAGCAGGGGAGGAAAAAAGTCCTTTCAGAGTCATTTAGCGAACCAGAATGGACTCTGTTTCATGGCATGGCAGCGTTATTAAGAAGTGTTTAATATTTGTAACCAGATCCTTTTGTTAGCTCGGGGATGCCTGGGAGAGCCTGCGGAGCAAATCAGAGCCCTCATAACCTAGGCAAAGGGTCATTTTACAGACTTGGTCAAGGTTAGGGGAGGCAGGATTTGACTTCTTTCTTCCCCTTCTCCACCTCCTCTTTCTGAAACGTCCACATCCTTTGGCCAAGTCTGCCTCGGAAGGAGTTAGGGCTCGTCGCCTCCTAAGTGCTGGCGCGCAGGATCGTTTTCCGATGCACAGATTCCCTGGTTTCACTCCGGGCCGGTGCGAGCGAGCAACCAACATCGAAGAGGATGATGACGGCGACAGGCCTCACACTGGTTTGTCCCCAAGCTTTCTTCCCAGATAAGGGACAACGCTTTGATTTTTATTTTTTTATTTTTTCCTCCTGGCCCAACTGGGCTCAAGCTTATTCGGGTTGCAAAGGAGCGGCACCCTGTTTTCCTCAGAGCCGTTGCGCGGCGGAGGGAAAGCGGGGAGGCCGGCGCCGATTCGCGTGTGCATTGCCATAGCTTCTCAGCACGTCTTAGGGTCCGTCAGAGACAGGCAGGGCTGGAAGCGCTGCCGGCTAGAAAGACCTACCCCAGCGAAGGAGCCCCAGCAGCGCTCCCTCACCACAGCCAGAGCCACGGCTTGCCGGTGCGGCGCGGTGCACGCCACGCACGCCAGCCGGAGGGCTGCAGGGCCCGGGGCTCAGGGTCTCTGCTGGCCGCGCCGCCCGCCCTCGCCACCGCGCAACCCCAGCCCTCCCGGCCCCACCGGCTACTGTATTTCTGTATTTCAGTCCGGGCCTCTCTGAGTAAACAGGTTTAAAAAAAAATACTGTACCTGCCTCGCGTGCTAACTAACAAGCAGGAGAGCTTTTCTTTCTTTCTTGCCTTTGTAGTGTTCCACACTGGACAGCAGCACAAGTAGCTTCCCCCAATACTAAACCCATCCTTTCTCTTTTTAAAAGCCTTTCCTTTAATCATTTGTTGACCGAGAGTTTTAGTGTCCACATTTGCTTTTTTAAGCCCAGATCATGTAAAAGAGAAAGAAAGGGACAAGAAGAGTCTAATGAAATATTTAAGATTTTCCAGGGAAAGTCTTGGAAGTGCTGACAAAGGTTCTGTTTGTTCCCGTCTTTTGTGAGAATTATTGGAGATGAGCCTGGAAGCAGGTTGCAAAAAGAGCCAGGGTCACTCCATATTGACGGGAACTGTGTTGGCATTGGTCACAGCTGTGCTGCCTTGACTCCCAGCTGAGCCACCAGCCCCCCAGCCTTTGTCCCGCATTGTGAGCGGGACACGGCGCCAATTTTATACAAAGTTGATTGCACGGCCGCTTTGTTCCTCCCCCACCTCACACACGTATACACACACATACTTTCACTCTCTTCTCGGATAAAAAAAAAAAAAAGAAGGGGAGTGACAATGTGATGAATTCCTTCACTGCTGGGCCGCATAATAAACTGAAACACTGCTGCCCTAGCTTTAAGAAAAAAAAAAATCGTATCCCACTGCTTTCCTCCTTGGAACCTGATTTTTTCCCACTAACTGCTCCCTGATTTATGGAGCCTCTCTTGTGTAGAGCATATGTGGCTCCGGGCATTTGGCATTCGCTGACATTTCGCTTAAGCAACTGTGAAAGGGCAAATTTTCCTTGAAACCGAGCTGCAGAAGCAACACATGCAGCTATCTCCCCTCCCTTCTCCCACTGCAGTCCCCTGGATGCAGGCAGGGACCTTGAGCATCTCTCACGCGAGCGGATGGGGCGAGGAGGGCGCCTGGCTCTCCGTGCAGCATCAGCACCGCGGGTCCCCGGCCCGCGCCGCCGCAGCGAAGCGCAGTCCTCAGCTGCCCTTTCCATCAAGGATATCTGTGCATTACGGTCCTCGCTGCGGCTCGTCTGCCTGTCGGCCCTCGGGGGCACCTCTCTGCACCGAGAGCTGAGCCACCAGGAAGGGAAGGGGCTCCTCTAAGGCCACGGGGCTCAGCAGTGGCAGAGCCGAGCCGAATTCCGGGGCTCCCCCCTCCCTCCACGAGAGCAGGGAGACCTGTTTCTAGGGGAGGATGGTGCAGCTAGGGAGGGGGCATTCACCAAAACCCAGGCTATTTTCTCTATTTTGCTCATAATATATGGATGGCCATGGCTTCTGGCCTGTGTTTTCCCGCCCTCCTCTCTAGCGGGGTCCCCTGCTGCCTTGACCCCTTTGTACTGTGTCGCGTTTCACCTTGGAAAAGAAACTAAACAAAAGTGTTATTGAACAAGTCAGTCTGACAGCGATAAACCTTCACGTGTGTGCTTTCAAAGCATCACTGTAAATAAGCCGAGTGACAGCTCCTGACCAAAGGCAACCGAGAGCCTAAAACCAAAAACGGAGAATCTGGCCTTTTACTCCTCCTGCATCTGGCACTCCTCTGCAGCGTACTTTACACCAGGCGCCTCTTGCGACAGCGGGTGACGGAGGATCGTTGCCGAGATGGGGACACTGGGGCATGGAGACTCATTTCACCTTATCATGCCAAAGCTCTCAGTTCAGAATTGACTCTGGGAGCAAGACGAGAATTCCTGCGCGCCTGTACTTACTCGTTGGCCGTACACCTAAGCCAAGCCTTCAGCCAAACACAGTCCAGGACCCAACCCTCAGCTACAGCTCTGAATATTCGAAAGCACTGAACCGCAATGGCCGGGCTCTGCAAACCTGCTAACCTTTACAGCTCAGCCAGCTCGCAGAAGAGAAGGGCCGGCCCCTTTCCTCCTTTTTGACAACCACACAGACGTTGGGTCTCAAATCCTACGTGGAAAGATCACTCCATGGCCTCTAGCAGGTCCCGGCAAAGACTGTCTTGACTTTGCAGCAGGTACAGCTTCAAGCACACACTCGGGCTTCAATGAAATCACCTTGAAATTTCCTAGGACTTATTCAGCCTGTTGACTACTACACCTCCAACGCATTTAAATCAGTCATTACTGCTCATTTGTTGAAAATCCTCAGCTCTCATGGTAGACAATCTCACATTTTACTACAGTTTGTGTAAAGACATAGTTTCTGCAGTCATATGATTGCGTGAGAATCTCAGTTTTTCTTTAAAAAGTGATCAAAATATGGCTCTTGTGGCTACAGAGCAAAGCTTGAAAAATGTAATTTGAGGAAACACCAGAGGCTAAAAAAACTGCAAGGCCAATCGAACCCCACATTTCTTTTTTCTAAGTCTCATGACTTTAAATTTCATTTCCTGATCTTCGTGTACATATAGGGCTGACTCGTGATTTTCTGAATGTCTGGGGACACCAGGCATTAAGTGCCTTGAGGGCCATCACATAGGAAGGTAGGAGAATTCCTATGAGATCACCGCAAAACACAGGGGGTTAGCCGTTACTGAATTTGCTCCTGTGCTGTTTTCACACTAGTTTTAAAAGAATCAAGCACAGGATTTCCCACAGCTGGGTATGTGACATATGCTTTCCACTAAACAATATCCGAAGATACTTTCTGCTATGTTCTGGTCATCTCGTTCACAGTTTGAAGCACAGAACTCAACCACGAGTAATAAAATACAATAGTTGGTGAAGACAAGGAAGAAAATGCAAAGGCAGAAGAAAATAAAAAGAAACCAAAGGAAGGAACCCCCAAACCATTGAACAAAGCAGAGATACCCTAGAAACATATGTCATCATAAAAATGGTCCAGATCAGCCTATAGTACTTTTCTGTAACCTCCATAAATGTGCCTGTCAGGTTCACTGAATCGTTTTCCTTCTCTGGGAGCTATTTGTAACTGGAAGATCTCAAAGTTCTTTCTAAATGTGGATATATCATAATTCATCCCCATTTGGCAATGAGCTAAAATTGTGTCAGCTGCAGCAGGATTGCTGATTTATTAGAAATTTGGAGAAACACTCTGAGCCGGGAACAGTCAGGTCTGTATCACGTACTGCCTCAAAAGTAGGCAATATTAAATGCATAAAAAGGCTATTTTTAAAAATGGCATCAGCCAGTTGTAAAAATCACTCGGAAATATTTAGCAATCACAAGAGAGAGAAAGAAGTCAGAAGGAAACTAAACACTGCTCACAAGCACCAGCTCTCACCTGCTAACAGCTGTGGATCAGTCTGGAAAATGCAACTGCGTCCCTGCGTGCCATTTAAGCAGAAAAGACGCACCGTTGTTAAACCGCCGGCTAATGACTGAGCGAAATGCAGGAAGTCTGATCCGTATTATTACCTGTCATACCTGCTTATTATGACAGACTGTCCCAAGGACTCAGCTGCACTGCACAGAGAAAATTAATGTACCCTGAGAATATTTTAAGATCTGGGCTCAGGAAAAAAAAAAAAAAAAATTAAAAAATCACGTTCGTTCTGGTCCTTGTTCCACAGTGAATCCTGTGACACTACTCCTTTCTAATCACATTATCCCTGAGGCTGGTCCAGACATCTATCATTCCCGTTAATATACGGGTATGGCACGGTTCAAAATGGGAAGAGGCACGTGCGTTGGACGGGTTCCTTCCCCAGGTTCTTTCCTATCGACAGGCTCATGGGGAAAACATGTGAATGTTTTTCCAGATATCTTGAAGAGCCTAAGAGGGCCTCAGAAGGGACACCGCCTCCTCTTCCTCGCAGCGCTCGAGTCCAGCTAGCGCCATTCAGAGGAAATGGTTTGGAGGGGCAAGCGGGACGGATGCCGTCTGGGATCCGAGTTCGCTCATAACGTGGCTCCCCGCTGGCGGAGGAAGGCCTGGACTCCACCGCGGGCTGTAAACTTCACAGCCAGCTCGGCCGGGAAGGATCCAGAGCCTGCTCCATGCTCTCCTCACCCCTCCTGCAGCCACTGCCTCTTAGATGCATAAGAGCCTCTGCTGTCTGCACCACCCTTCCCCCAAAAAGCTGCGCTCTGACCAAAAAGAGAGAAAGGAATTTCATAGAAATGGCATCAGCTAAATATTCCTTTTGTAAGGGGACAATTCACAGTGTCTCCTGGAGCTGGCACCCTTTGCCCCCACCTCCCCACGGCCGCAGCAGCGGCGAGCGGGCTGCGCGATTCCCTTCGCCTCCAATGAACTCTGACTAAGCTTTATTGAAGGGTCAGTGACTAATGGCAGGTTGGTGCGCCAAAATGAAAAGGCCAAACGCAAGGCCTAAGAGTGGCCTGGAGACCTGAATCCTCCAGGGACTTTATCTGGGAGAGCTCGGAGGATTTTCTACACTTGTCTGATTCTAAATGCCTCCAAAAGCTTGCTCATGGAGAGAGCTGACACTTACAATGCACGTGGAGCCGGGTAATGAAGGAGCCTTAGATCTTCTATAATAGACAGGGTCAAAAGGCCTAGGCCAATTATACAGGCTTTCCCAAAATCTCCTCTTCCTTGATCGCCCATCCTCTCCCTCCGTAATTTATTTGGAACTTAATTTTACATAATTGCGTCGGGGTTGGGAGCCGCCAGTTTCGAGCGGTGTGCGTTCATTTATTGCCTGTTGGGGTTTAGAGACAGCCGTGGATTTGCACAAACCAACGTAAGCGGCGTTGGGCCCAAGTAACATAACGCACCCCGTCCCCAGGACGCGGGCTGAGCCACGGCGCCTGTCCCCAGCGGCTCTCTGTCGCTGACCCCCGCCTTGCTGCACCAGGGGCTTGGAAACAGATCCCCAACAGCAGGTATTAAAGCGCTCAGAGCGGACCTTCCCTGACCGAGACCTGCAGAAGCGATACGGGGATCTCGCAGAAGCCTGACGCGCGGGAGCTGTGCCAAAACCGCCAGTCCCTTCGAGCACCGCGGTCAAGTCAAGCGTGCTGCTGCTTCCTTGGCACCGTCCCCAGCCCGGTCCCCAGCTCTTCCCCTCTCTAAGCAAACTGCTTATTTTGCCCGGTCCTGGTATTTCGGTGTACGCAAGTTGGTTTTCAGGCGCTGTGTTCTCCTCACAGGAGTGCCACAGGCAGGCAAGGAGCTGAGGCACGTTGCACGCCTGCCCAAAATCCAAGCAGCAGAGCGTGGCAGGGCCGGAGGGGCTCTGCACGGTACCTACCCGTCCCTGGGAGCCCAGCTGCGACCCTGAGGGACACGGGTGCCAAAAAGAGAGCTTGTTTTGGAGGATGACACTAAAACGTGTCTGGGAGCCACACTCTGCAACATGAGCAGCAGCATCTGACTCCGGTCCATGTGAACAGACTGGTGGAAGGGCTGCAGGCGGAAGGCTCTGCCTTGCCCCAGGCGACCTCCTCACTGCCGTGCTGTCCTCCCAGCCTGTCTCAGGTTCAGCAAGTGCCAGCACCGCTCCCTGCCTCAGTTTCCCCGCTTACAGCGCGGCAAGCATCATACCAACGCGCCCAGCGCGTGCGCCAGGCGTGAGCGTGCGTGGTGCTGCAGCTGGAACGGCCGCGCGCGGTACTCAGCCACCGACCGCACTGCAACAGCTCCCCTGCAATCCACCCCAAACCACCCGGGGGTACGCTGCGGGAGCACAGAGACCAGCGAGAGACCTAACCAAACATCTTCTGGCCCAAACAAAGCCCTCAACTCCTCCCTCACCAGCCCCCGGGTTTAAACTTGCCTTTAGTGCGTCAGGGGTGGACTTCTTGAGTCAGACGCCAAACGGATTTTACGGGAATCGTAGCAGCCGCCGATGGTGCCAGCACAGTTTTCTGACAGCGCTTAACGTGGGGCCTCGTTCCAATGGCTGGCCACCACAGCCCACAAACAGAGCCTCCACTCGCAGGGACAGAGCAGGAAACAGCTACAGCTGAAGCCAGTTGACTAAAATAGCGATGGAAAAGCCAGAGGGGCCAAATTAACTCTGATGTGAGTTCTCTGGGGCTGCTCGAACAAGGATGGAGCTGGCTTGAGCTGCTGGTATAATGTGAGAAGGAGGAGAATACACAAACGAGCAACAAGCCAAAACACTTGGGAGATGCAGCTCAGAGGGTGAAATCCCTCATGCCAAAGGACAGCACAGGCTCTAGACCCAGCCATGTCTCAAGTGCAAATTCCACCCAGGGGGCAGATTATGTGGCTCCTGAACAGAAACTGCTGTTTTGTTCTGCTCTGAATAAAGCCACCCTGTCACTTAATAAAACCAAGGCCAGAAACGTATCTTATTGCTTTGGTTCTGAACAAGCTGATTTGTCCATTGGTATGAAAGAGGGGGTTTTGATTTTGATTTTTTTTTTTTAAAATCTAATTTCCTTCTAGATATTTTTTACAGAAGAGTTTTACAAGGAAGCTGGCATGCAAGACTTAGTAGGAAGAATAAACGAGAGCACTTTAGTAAGCTCTTTCAAAGCTGCTGGCTTCTTTCCTCTTCCTGATTATCAGAAGACTGAGTTTTCAGGGAAAGCACGCTGCTGCTAAGTCTTGTTTCAGCAGAGCATTTTACAGTACGAAGTGGGTTTGCTCCAGGTTGCAGCTTCTGGAATCAAGTGATCACAGCAGAAAAACCGGCTTTCATTTGAAATAATAATAATAAAAAAGCATGTCTAGAGCCTTCATTGTTATAACCAATAGCCCAGTGTCAAAAGATGATCTGCTTTTTAAATGCTGTGCTTTTAAGGTGATTTTTTGGTGTGCCTGGCTGCTCGATCTACCATTTTGCAAGCGACACCAGAAGGAAAGTCCCAGGTAAAATGCAAACCTGTATTTTCCTATATAACAGATGCTTAGATATAGCAGGCAGATCACCAGAAAAATTCTCAGGGGTTAAAGCTCTGCTAGAGGAGGTGAAATCACACTGGTCCCCAAAGCCCATTCTGTGATCTGATTTTTTGTTGCTGCCATCAGTATTGGGTGGTGTGATGGCAACTGTAAAACAAGCGACACGAAAAGCTACCTGACAAGAACTGGGCTGTGAACCTCAGCTCCACTTCATGGAATGCATCGAAGAGCTATGGAAAAGGAGTATATCCCTATTTTTTGAAAAGGATGGCCAGAGTCTCCGTTTGCTTAGCGGCATGTGGTATTCATACAAGGTAGGCTTGCCACGTTGCTCTTTATAATCCAGGTTTTTTTAAATGGGGAAGCCCAGCAGCTCACCAAAGCATAGGCGGTCAATTGTTGCAATGGACGCTGAAATGCAGAGCTAAGTGGCCTCAACGAGATGACATCCACCCACTTACATGAGAACTGGCTCTGGGCCAGTGTCTGCAATCACAGCACTAAGGGTCTAGTTCCGATGTACTCACAAAGAGGAAAAAAAGCGCAAATTCACTGAATGCTTTATGACCACTACTAAATGTTAATTGCGGTAGGGGCTAGGAGCACAAGAAACATCAGGGCCCCTGCAAGCAGAGAGAAGCCATCCCTCCTCCAAATAACGCACCATTGACTAAGCAAGGCAGAGGAGAAACTGAGGCCAGAAACGAATTTGCTTGCCCGTGATCACTTGGTAGGTCAACATCTGAGTGCAGAGCCCAAGCTTTGGGGCTAAAGCACTTCTTAGGGCAAAAATGCATCCGGTCAGAGGCTTTACTGCTCCAGACGCATCGCAGAGCGTTGCTCGGGTCAGCCCTGGGGAGGGCGAGCGGAGAAGGGCCGGGCTCCTACCAGATTTCATCTCTCGCTAAAGCTGCACGCATTTAATGAGCGTGGGATCCCACCAAAGGGATGCCCGTCACGCTCTCGGCTCTGGCAGGAAGGAGCACGCCCGTCTGCCTTGCCCCTGGATGGGAAGGGGCCACGGTGGCAAGCAGGCGGGCTGGGGAGGTGGGTGCGCAGCCATAAAGCGATGCTGCTGGTGGGTCGGGGAGGTTGGGGGTGGGGGGGGATGCGTTTCTTGCCTCTTGTGTGTGAGCTGCTGTTTCAGGCCCGGGCTGGCACGCAAGGCAGCATAGTTAGTTGTTATTAATGATCCTTCTGGCTCTCCCCGGTCCCGCAGAGACATTCCGGCTTTAATAAGCCACAGCTGGAGCGAGGTTTCCGGGCCGGCAGCTGAGGGGGAGAGGGAGTGCGGGCGGGCGGACGGGCAGGCGGCGAGGAGCCTGCCGGTGTCCAGCTCACGCCTGCCGTTTCCCGGAGCCGGGGCTGGCGGGGAGGAAGGAGCCTCGCAGCCCCCCAAGCGTGGGACACGCTCCAGGCCCTCCAGTCTCCTCCTCCTTCCTCATCCCCGGGCAGGCAGGGGAGGGAAGGCTCCCCAGGGGCTCTGCGGGCTAAGAAAAGCCTGTTTAAAAGCCAGGCGCTAGCGGGGAAGTCAGTGGAAGGGGAAGAGGAAACCTCTTCTTTGCTGGAAGGAAAGGGAGAAACGGTAGCGTACGCCAAGGCGGAGGAGGGAGCAAAGCCCCCAGCCCCAAAGCCCCCAGCTTGCTGCCCGCCTGCCGCCGGGCCGAGTCGAGCGAGCGAAGGCATTGGCAGCGACCTCGAGGAGGAACCGCTGCCTACTTCCACGAGTCGCAGAGCAAGGCACCTTCTCCCGAGCGCGTGCGGGCGGCGCGGGGGCCGTCAGGCCGGCCGACCTCGGCGCTGGCTGCAGCCCAGCCGCGCTGCGCCTTGGCAAGGGAGAGCGTGAGAAACCAGGGGGCGACACCCAAGTGTCATCACAGCTGCAAAAACTGCTGAGCAGAAAAGCCTAATTACAAAAATATGCGCCCGGAGGCTTTTCCGTGATGAAAACAGAGCCGCGTTTTACCCTCGCCTGCCAGAAGTGCAATGCAAGTTGTTCTCTGCTATGCAGTGTGGGATTTTTAACTAGGCTGAGGTGGGGGGGGGTGGTTAGGGGAGACCGAGGTCTCCATAAAGCAGGGTTGTCATCGCCAAGTGTGGCATATCTGGGAGATGAAGGAGGAACATAACACACCCTATTAAAATTAACAAAGCCCTTTTTCTTCCTGCTTTTATTTTTCTCCCTTCTTTCCCCCTTCCCCGCCCCGGGCTTCTTGGCTGCCACTATTTACAAAGTGACTTCAGAAACTGATAAAGCACTTTAACCGCAGCCAAGCACCGTCCTGGCCTCACATGGCAACGCTCAAAGGAATGCACCACCACCGCACAGGCATGACATTAAAATGGAATCTGCTCAGTCGACGTGTGCAAAAAAAAAAAGGCAAAAAAAAAAAAGAAAGCAAAAAAAAAAAAGAGAGGCATGTGCCACCGTGTCCCCAAGGCCTGCTTCTCTACGCCCTTGACACGTGTCTTAGAAGCGGGCAGTGCCACCGAGTCCACGGAGCTGCACTAATTTAACCTCGATGTCAACAGAGGACGGGCCCAAAAGCTCGGGGCTTGTGCAGCGCGAGTGGGAATTGCATCCACTGCGAAAGCAGATGCAAGGGTCTGTCCCTCCTACAACACCGGGTCCTGGCAGACAGGAGGGACACCAGACCTGTCAGACTGTGGGTCTGAGCTGGGCTTGGCTGGTTGTTCCAGTAGCTGCGGTGCTGACAGTGGGGAGGACACCGCTAATTGCACATCAGCGCACGCAGGAGATTGCTACGTGGGTGAGGAGTCTGATGCGACCTCAGCTTTGCACCCGGCAGGCTGTGATGTGGATCTGAGGGGAAGTGCTCTTTGCACCCACCTCGCCGCAGCTCCAGGCATGCGATAACTCACACCTTCCTCCTGGGAGGTCCTGTGCGCCTTATCGCCCTCCCGGGCCTGTGCGGAGCGGCGACACCGATGACCGGCGTCCCAGTGGCAGACACCCGGCATCGGAGACGCGGCGGCACAGCAACCCGCACCTTGCTTCTTCCGGAGCGATTCTCAGCCAAAAGAGTCCACAGGCTTCATTAACGACCCCGCGGCGTTGCAGTAGACGGTCTGTCAGAGCTAGCTGCACCTGCTAAACGTGTCCCCGTCCCCAGGCTGCCTCTCTATTGTAGGACACTATCCCCACAGCTAGGTTGGGAGGGGGTTACTCCAACGCCTCCGGCTCTGTCCCAAAGAGAGCTCACATCCCCCTTTCTGCCCCTCTTCTTCTGCAAGAGGGGAGTCACAAGCGCTTAGGTTGCTTTCAGAGTGATTGTGCACCCACACCCCAAAGGTGGATTTACACTAGGAGGTGTTTGGGCCTCCAGGAAATCTCTGCTTCATACCTGTGCACTCGAGTAGCCTTAACTTGAAGCAAACAAAGGTTACGGTCCAGGTGTAAACATAAAACACATATCTTTATTCTTTATCTAATCAAGCTTACATTTTTATCTTTACTGCCACTGGTGTTTAAATGTTTGTACTACTTTTTTAACTAGCTAATGTAAGAGGGGGCCATAAATCTGAGACAGTTTTCCATCGCAGCGGTTTTTAGTTCTGCATATGCTCCGTCAATTGATATCGAACTGATTTCTCAGAGTTAGTAAATGTGCCCCACGACAACCATGGCCATCACCAAGTTGTTGCTGAAGGTGAGATGCCTCAGAAATAGTTATTTGCCCATCCCAGCCACATTTTGTCCCTCTGTCTTCTAGTACTCCTCTGTTAAGTCACATTAAACGCAGTGAAACAAGCCTGGCAGCAGTGGCATTAGCAGAGCTTTCTACAGGCTACCAACCATTTGCCAGGCTGCAGATCTAAAACAGGAAGATGTATTTATTTCCAGAAATACTGTAAGGACTGTAAGAAAAAGAAGAAAGACCTGTGTAAGGTGTTGTCCAAGGACTGGGGAGATGTGCTGGGTTGGCTACATACCCAAGCTGTCCCTCTGCATGCAGAACAAGGAAAAAAGGCAGAGGAGAAGCTTTTCCAGCTGAAGCCCTGCTGTGAAAGAGGCCACCTCCAGGGATGAGAGTCGGGTCTCAGACTCTCTGTCCCTCTCTGCCTTTGGCTCCTCTGCTGGGACAGACCGTCACGGACACCATTAGCAGCCCCTGAAATCAGCCTTCTCCATCAGGAAGACACATGTCCACTGGGGAACGGGACAGCAGTTCTCTGCCCATTTCCTACATGCAACCCAACAGGCATCAGCCAGCCGGAGCCTTTGGTCAAGCTCTGGCCCAGGAGGGTGAGAGCGGGGGGAGCTGCTCTGTTGCATGACCGCTCCTCAGAGACAGCCAGTTTCTTCTTGAAATCATACAGGCAGAGTCCCCTGCCACCATGCCTCTTAACCATATACCAAGCATGCAGAAAAGAGTTGACCTCCCATAAAATCACCGGCAAGCCAGGATCATGGGGGTGGTGTTTGTCTGTGTCAGGGTCAAAGTGAAGGGGGCAAATTCCAGCCATAAAAAGAAAAAAAAAAAAAAAAGCATCGGTGTTGGCAGTGCAAAAAGAGAAGTCAAGGTACATGGCATGTTCACCTGCCTGCCTGGAGCTTTCCAAAGGAAGCGCATGGCTCAAACACCGTATTTTGGTGCAGAAAGCAATGCCGACGGGGGTGTGGGGGAAGCCTGGGAAACATCAATCTGTTTACCAATGGGCAGTCCTAGCAGATCCAATTAAAGGGGAGGTTCTGACCATTGATTGCCACATCCCCATTGCCCTTATCAGTCTCTTATGTGATACCATCTCTGCTTGCAGTCCAGGTAGCCTGCCAGACAGACAGGGAGGGGCAGAAAGGCAAGGGGAATGATAAGCCCCATGCAAAGGAAACGTGCTGTCTCCCACCGGTTCTCTTCTGCGCAGGAACTACGTGGAAACAGGACCTTTCTCCTCAAGAAGCCTGGAAATCATGTGTATCCAGAGCTGCACATCCTAGTCTATGAGCAGGAGCAGGTTTCTTCTGCTTTTCACCCATCAGCCTGGCAAAGCTGGAGGAGATTACAGAAAAGTGTGAGGGGGAGATGGAAGGGGAATTGAGTTGCTGCTTGTGCAACTTTTAAGAGTTATTGTTTGCTTCGGGAGCACTCAGGGCAGAGTGTGAACGACATGAGAGTAGCACGTGTCCCTCCGAGAGCACATCTGCATGGTCTTTTGCTTAGTGCTGTGCTAACTGAGGCCACAAAGCTTGCGGTTTGGAGCTAGCTCGTGTCTGCCTGGCTCAGAGCTCACTCTCAGAGGCCCTGTAGGATATACACTTCTGGCTAGTGCAACAGAGAAAGAGGGAAAGACCCTACAGTGCAAGCTGCTTCCAGGAACCGAGGTTTGAAAAAATCCCTCCACGTTTGCCAAAGGAGTATGCGTACTGAAACGCGCGTCTTGGGTCTCGGGGACCCAAGGTGCAGCTTCTACAGTGCCCTCCCAAACCCCCAGATCATCACATCGGATCCTTCAGAGGGCAAAGAGGCGGCATTCCCACCCTCAAGGAGCACAAAGAAGAGAATTTGAACAAACCCTTTATTTTAAGAATTGAAGTCTCCTCATGCAGTAACTGGGATTTGTTTCAGAGGCTGTGGAGGAATCATTGGACCTTTCGTGCCCATCCAGTGCTATAGCATTAGGAAACCCAAAGCATTTTGCTGCTTCAGCTTATATACTGTTTCACCAACTGATGGGAGCAGAGTTGGAGATAAACGGAAAAAAAAAATCTAGGGCAAAACCAACCTCAAACTCCCCCTCACCTCTGATTTTGTCACACTGATTAAAGTTGCACTGAGCCTGGTTGGTGTGATTGATCCCTCTGCATAATGACTAAAGCTGACCTATATTATCGAATCGATACCTTGAACCGGCTCTCTCCCAAGGCTGGCAAAGACAGCCAAAGCTTTCAGAGCCACCGTGCTGCCGCTTGGACAATCCCACACCCCGCTTTTGCTGAGGTGCATCTGGCAAGCAGGGGACATCAGGACGAACACGAAAAATGCATTTCCCAAAGTGAGCCCACGCTTGGCAGTTACAAATAAGCTGTAATCTGGAGGGTGAAGTTTATTTAAAACCCACACACTAAACTAACTGTAGAGGCTCTAACCTCACCCTGCCATCCAGAAAACGTTTGTATTCGGTGTCCTATAAGCCAGACGCGCTGTTTACCCCTGGCTCGGACTTCTTGTCCTCACCTTAGTGCCAAGGTGGCAAGGTTATTCCAGTTTGCACATTGACTGGAAAGAAGGACCCCTCAGCAAAACTTTTGCCCGAATCACTGATGCTCTGAGCAGAGTGTGCTCTGCCCCGATGCCTTTCCCTGAGCAGGCCTGGCTCCTGTCGTGTGTTGGGAGTTAATGATGTCATGTTCCTTGTCTGGCTGCCCGGTCACCATCCCGTCCCGTCCCGTCCCGTCCCGGTGCAAACGCAGTAATGAATCGGGTGGCTCAAGTGCTTTGAAAAGGCACTGAAAGAGGAACTGTGACTGCTCCGGCAGGGAGGGGAGCTGAGCGGGGAGCGCGAGGTGGGAGCACCAGTCACATAATGACCACTTTCTTTGTGCGGTAGGCTGTCTGCTTCGTGCCTGGGAAAGGCAAGCCAGGCACGCAGCCTGCGCTGCCACCCACGCAGCCCGGGACTGGAGCTGCTGTCGTGTGTCAGAGGAGCACCTCGTCAACCTCCCTGCTTACCCCACCTCCTCCTCCTCCTCTGCTCGCTCCTCACGCGCGCTGTGCCTCCCGCTCTCCTCCCTTGCCATCGCTGCCACTCGCGCAGCGCACGCCGCGGGGGGTGCGGCACCTACTCGGCACTTAGACCTGCCAAGGTCCGCAGAGCTGGGCGCATCCCCCTTCCCAAAACTGTAATCCCCCTCCCGAAAACTGTTTGCACTGAAATATCAGTGTGGGATGGAGTCGGGGGGACTTCTCCATTGCGCCCAGCTCATCCTGAAAGCGTGATGTGATGTGTATTTGTATGTTTGCACACATCCCCTCCCCTTCCTTCCTTCTCTCCTTTGCTATTTTTTCTCTTGCCCTGTATTTCTTTCTGTCAGCCTCCCCTCCTGTTTTGTGAGAACAAACATTGCACGGTCGCTAATTCCTATCTACATGCTCTAGCCAAAACACAGGGAGCTGCTAGGCTGGATAAGACTAATGGTCTGTTCAGCACAGTCTCCTATCTCTGACAGTGAGCAGCACAAGTCACTACTGAGGATGGAGTGCCCCTAAAATACCCTTTCAGAACAGCAGCCTCCTCCCGGATAACCTACTGCCCTCCAGTAAAAAGTCTTCCTACACACAGACGGTGCTGGATTAGTTCATGCCCCAAGCACAGTGCTTCATCCTGCTTACTCTAACTGGATGTTTCCTTGTTATTCAAGCGAATGCCTAATCCTGGCGATTGCCTATGAGTACCTAATCCTTCCTCAATCTAATCCCAACTGCTCACTGCCTGCCTTGTGCTCAGCAATCCCGCACGGAGCACCTTACGTGGAAATCAAAGCCAAAGAACCACCTAGGCGTAAGCGAAATGCACCCTGTACGGGCCCTGCTTGCGTGCTTCGGGGGACTCCTAGATGTTGGATGATGTGCTCCCAAGGGTCCCTTCATTTTGGGCACCTGACCGGAGGCGCTGTGCAGACCTGTGCAGCTGAGACCCTGCAGTCTTATGACTCGTGGATGCATCCAGGTACCCACGGAAGGCAGGATGAGGATGCTAACCGTTCAGTCTGCTTTCTTGCAAAGCAGCGACGGCTGGCAACGGGGTGCCCCTCCAGCTGTGGGATTTTAAACACCTTGTGCAACCCAGGGCATGCTCGGCTGCCTACGCTGCAGCCTGGAGAACAAGAAATGGAGGCCAAATGCACAAGTCTCACGCTGAGAACATGAGGCGTAATATAGGCAGGGGAGACTAATTCTTAAAAGAGCTGGATGCAAATAGCGGTAGCTATCTTCAAAGGGAGGGGAGATTCAGATCTCTGTGTCCCTCAAGGTACTCAAAGAATGGGGAACTGAAACTCATCAGCCTTGCTCTGACACAGTAGGAGGCTCAGCTCATGCGTGGTCACCTACAGGCTTGTGGCCTCAGCCCCGAGTGATTGATCAATCGCCTGGTTTGGCCGCGCTCTGAAGAGGTCAAAGCAGGAGTCCCTCTTTAATCTCCCCTTCCCAACAGACAGGACGCTGCCCAGCCCTCCGTTTCAGCAGGTGGGTTGAAATAAAAATGACAACCAATTAAACAAATTACTTTTAAAAAGAAGCCGGTGAGCTGGTCTGAACGACAGGAGAGGCTCTACGGCAATGCCTCTTTGCCTCCCATTCGAAGAGCCTGCCCCCTGAAGAAGGAAAGCCCAAAGCATATGGAGACAGAGAACCTTGGCGAGCGGAGCTCTTCATGCTTTGCTTCAATGCTGCCCCATGGGAAAAGGGAAGCATCAGGGTTTGGGTTATTTTTTTTCTTTTTCTATCCCTTCTTTTACTTTCTGAAGTTAAGCCCTTGGAGTGAATGCATCAGGCGGCATCCCAGAAACCCGATTCATTTTCCAGCAGCATGAGTTTGCTTTTTAAATACAGACATAAGACACATTTTTATTTTTTTTTTCCCCAAGGACAAGCAAAACCTGCCTCTTGTCACTTATATCTGTTTGTTACTGTTGAATGTCAAAGCTTCCCGTGCAAATGCCTCCGGTGGATTTCCCACTACTCTTAAGCTCAGGCAAGCAGCGCCTGGCTCCCCGTGGCCACTCCAGACCTGTTCCAGAGGCGTGCAGCACGCAGAGCTCACCGAAGGGGAGAGGAAGAGGCAGCCACGCTGTGTTTAAGATTTTATTGTTACAAGCTGCTCCTGTCCTAGCCACATCCGACCATGAATGCCAAATTTGTCGTTCCTGATATAAACTTAGGTGCTAAAAATAAACAAGGCAGCTTAGAAGGAATGAACTCCCACCATGCCTACTGGGGAAGCCAAAATACTCTCTTCAGATGGCACCATCCCCCTGCCTCGCTGGTAAAGCAAACTGCTAGGACTCGGGACTCCTAGGTTTATTTCCCACTCCGTCTCTAACTTGCCATGTGGGCCCAGCATAAATCACTTCTACCCTCTCTGTACAGCCACCTTGTAAGTGCATACAATAACCTCTGCTTCCCCAGGGTGTTGTGAGGTTTAATTGCTTGCAGACTGCTCTGAGGTCCTCAAAGATTTGCAGAAGCGCAAAGTAATATTAATGCACAAACTCAGAGCACGCATTTCACATAGTTATCTACCCTGCCTGGCTGGACTGGTTCCCAGCATTTTGCTCAGATGATTTTGCTTCATTTAATCCATTTTAATTACCTTTTGCTGATTGCTTTTGCCCTTTGTTTAAAACATTTCAAATTCCTAATTGCATCTCCGGGTTCTCCCATCAGTTGTTGTCATGGCTGGTTCTTATCAGCAAGGCAGGGTTTTCTGAGTTTGTTTTCAGATGCTCTCATGTACTGGTGAGCAGCAAGGCACACTGAAACCCAACTCCGGGTCATGTTTGTTTGTTTGCTTTACTAGTGCAGGAACTAAGCAGGTTTTCACAGTTTCTCCAGGAAAGGGGCCACCCATTTTGTGGTCTGCACTTTGCTAACAGACAATTTAAGGCTTGAAAGTAAACAGACGATTTTGTCTGCCTCCTGTTGTAAATTAGTGGTTCCTGTGCTTTTTTGGGGGCAGCTGCACCAGTTAACCAGACCGAGACCTTGTCTGAACCTTTCAGCCCACGGTGGTTTCTGGGATGCTCCAAACCCTGGGTTCAGAAGGAAGCAGCCCAACCTCCACTCAGCATCATCACTCAAAAGCAACTTAAATGCTGCGTGTGCCGGTCCCTCCTCAGAGAGGAAGGATTAACCCCCTTGTCCCCTCTAAGACATGTGCTTTGCCTTCTACAGAGGCTTAAAAGGTGAAACCAAACCTATGGCAGAATCTCAGCGCTTGCGAGTGAAGGTCAGCGCCCACTAGACTTGATATGGAAAGGAGGAGGAGAGGCCAGTCTGCTCCCTGCTCTGCAAAATACAGTCTGGGAATCAAACCAGCACGCAAGGTTTAAAACGGAGCAAAGCAAGAGCGCAGCCAGGTACCACGGCTCAGCAAGCCGGGGCAGGAGAGAAGGCCAACACTTCTGGAAGCCCTGCAGCCAGCCCTTGCCTGGCAGCACATCACTCCCAGTCCTTGTCTAGGGAGCTGCCGCAGTGAGGTCCAGCGTGGGCATCACCAGTGGCACAACTGCCCCCAGCACGCATGGTCCTTGGGGTCCCAGCTCCTGGCTTCACGTTACTTCAGGCAAATCTCGTACAAGTGAACCTGGAGAAGAACCTGCAGCCCTCGGGCTCTGGCCACGCAGCCTATCTGCCCCAGCACGGGCTCTGTAGCTCACAGGACACACAACCAGGGGCTTTCTCCTCTTCCACCCAGGGTCCCTCCAGCGTGGGGCAGGGGAGAAGGATGCAGTTCCTCAGGGGTGCACTGCCGGAGGCTATGAGCCTTGCGTGACGCAGGGGGACGCACACGTGGCAGCACCCGTACATGCGTGACTGCGGTGATGCACGCATGCGAGGCGGCATGGAGCGGTGCAAGGCACGCATGGCTGCGGCGTGCTGCGGGGGTTGATGGACACAGAGCAGGCAGCCCACGCCAGGGCACACGCAGCCCACGCCGGGGCACACACAGCCCGCACTGGGGCACACGCAGCCCACGCTGAGGCATACGTAACCCACGCCAGGGCACACGTAACCCACACCAGGGCACACGCAGCCCACGCCGGGGCACACGCAGCCCATGCCGGGGCACATGTAGCCCACGCCAGGGCACACATAGCCCACACAAGG
>VZTV01106260.1:0-11369 GCA_013400875.1 Anhinga rufa | reverse complement strand
ATGTGTACTTTTTTTTTTTACAATACTGTTAGTTTCCTCTACTTTCTTTTCCTTTTCAGAATTGCCAAATTGAAAATTACCAGATTGAAGCTGCCATTTTTGACACTTGGGTTTGGTGGCTTGTTAGCCCGTTTCTTACAAGGACATCTGAACAATCACAGGCATAAAGACCTGCCTGCAAAGATCTCTTTGCAAAAATCTAGGTAAGCACATGAAGTTCATATTTTGCTAAACTGGTTAGCCTTAGCATAGTGGCACTGAAATGCAAATTCTCACCATTAAGCTTCCTAGACAGTCTCACAGACATCAATACCAGTATGTTCACATGACTGCAAGCAGTTAAGTCAACACAATTTAATGAGCTACCACTTCTGTGAGCCATGGTAATGGTATTAGCTCTTCTAGCCTGTTGCAAGTACAATATAAAATTTAATTGTTTGAAATGTGGCAGCATTTGCTAATGCATGTTATTTATTGACTGTTAACTCTACTTGTGCTGTAAAGGGAGTACAAACTCAAAGGATGCTTTAAGAGTAAGAACCTAGAAGTTACAAACCTAGGGGAAGTGAAGAACATGGAATTGCATGTACAGTCAGCTAGAATGGCTCAACCAGTTAAAAATATCTTGTTGTGTTGCAGTAACACTGCTACTTGTCATTGTGCAAAAATAGACATAAGGTTCACGTTTTGTAGAGCTGCGATCAGTACACAGATTCAGGAAGACTTTATTTTGTTTGGTATGTTTTCATAATACTCATAAGAGCTGTGCGTGGGTGTGTATACATACATACATATACACACACATCTAAATATATAAAAAAGAGATAAGCTTAGATTTAGCCTCTTACTCCTACAGAAAGAAATAGATTCTACAGTATTTCCCAGAGTGGCAGTGTGATATAGATAGCTATAATATTTAAACTGACTTGTGAGGAAAAGGAAGAATAGGTTCTGGACCCAAAGGTAGCTTTGAAAAGTGAAATCATAAAAGTAATGAACCTAGTTTTAGTGAAGAATACAGACTGCTATCTTTCATTCAGAATGAAATTACTGTCACCAAAATCTATTCATTGTGCCATTTTCAGTTCTCATTATGATTATTCTCAGTAGAATTAGGTACTAAAATTCTAATTCTTCATATGTTTTATAAATCATAGTAGTAGACTTGCATATTTTGACCTTTTTAATATTCCTTGGTTTGATAGGCTGTGTTGCCTATCTGTTCCATGTATTCTATTATTTTACTGCCTCTCTAACCTATGGGGAAGTAGATGAGGTGGGTAGCCAATGAAGATGTAGGATATTATAGAGGTCAAAGTACTAACATTTTTGCTAAATATTTCACAGCATACTTTAAGTATTAAAGCTCTGACTGCAGTTCCTTTTAATTAATGTTGAGCAAAGAGCAGAAAATTGCATGAATTTTATTCAGTCTCTTAAGTTGGCAAAAATCAAAGTAACTACATAGCAAAACTGTAACACACTTACTACAACTATATTACTAAGCACTAGCCCACATTATCTCAGAATTATGCATTTTAGTCAATGCTTTGAGTAGGATAAGAGTATTATCCTCATGCCTTAGATCCCTTTCCCTGAACGTAGGTATTTCATAAGACTGTGCTCATAGTTCAAAGTTTCTGCAGATGTGTAGGAACACTGAGGAATTATTAATCATTTAGGAGCTCAGTCAACTAATTTTGTTGGATCTGGCTGGAGTACTGCCCAATGAGCAATCTTTAACAGTAATGTGTGAATGGCCTGTTTACCATTCTGTTTCTGGGACTTGAAAGAATCTGGGCAAGTCAGGATAAAATTTGAGTGTTTATTTCCATGATGCTACCATTTAGACTGAAAGCAATGTGTAACACTGCTTCTGTATTGAATCTGCTTCTAAAAATTACTTAGTCCCATTTGATGGAACTTACTCAGATCCCTTAAATAGAGCATCTGAAGCTTCTGGTTGTTGATTTGTAATGATCTAGGATTCAGAACTTCCAAAGCATAGCCAGGTGAGCTGCTAACAGCTGATGGTTTGCCTTGAAAATTCAAGTAGGCATACAAATTTATTAATAAAACACTACAGGAGTAGCTTCAACATTATAACAAAGACATTTCATTCCCAATATGACTGGAGTCACTCCAGAAAGAATATTAATACTGCAGGATGTGCACTGTACTCTAATAGCTCTTTTTACAATGTTGACCTTTGATACCATAATATTGACTAAAATCCACATTCACACACATCATCTTAGCTGCAACAGGATCTTTTCTGTGAATGTAACATACAGGATGATATGCATTTTAAAGCAGATTACCCTGCATCTTACTATACACAGTGTAGCATATATCTTTAAAAGAGACACAGTTATTCCAAATGGTTCAGCTGAAAGCTCTTACAATGGTCTTCTATATTTTCAGTAAGAAGGAGTACTTGTAAAATTAGAGATCACATTATCACCATTTTGAATTTCAAATGTTCAAAAAATATTTGTAACCTCTGTAACCTGAGCCCTAAACTTAGGCCTGTTGATCTGTATTTGAAGTATATAGGACAATCTATATGTTAACAAAACCACAGTTTTGGTTATACTACATTCCAGCTGAAGTTTATCATTCCCAATAATGAGCCAAGATTTTATTTTTTGCTGGAGATATTGTAAAATATCAGTGCTCTAGACTGATTTTTGATCCACAAGTACAATCTTGCTAACTTGCTAACATGGAATGTAATCCATGTTTAGAAATCCCTACTCCCATTCTGCCTTTTTCTGTTTCTCTCACCCCCCAAAATTCAACAATGATTCTGTGACAGCACAAAAAATATTAAGTGATGTTTAAGCTGGGGTTTCCCCTCGATCATTTATCCTTCTGCCTCTACCTTTAGCTTTAGGTAACGTAAGGATTGACTTATAAGGACATACCCAAGGTATTTATTATGATCCTTGCACACCAATTGGATATAGTTTACCAAAGTTCCATGACCTTAAAATCCAGGAAAACATCCCTATAAAGCAGAATATGAGGGGACAGTAACATTTGCTTAACAGTAGTGTGTGCTGAATTTCTATTAAAGGAGCGTGAAGATGGATGAATTAACTTACAGTTGGCTTAGTGTTTTTAATGGGTAGAAGTGACAGTTTGGAACTCTCCACAAACCACTGAACAGATATCAATATAGACCATTCAAGGTACAGCCATGAAGGCAAAAGTGAATGGAATGTAAAATGAAGTGTAGTTAAATAAATAATTGGAACAAATTACCTTCTAATAAGAATCCTGTGTTAAAGGGATTTCTCAATGCAGGAAAAGAAGCGAGCCTTATATCTGCGGATGCTATTGAAGTTACCAAAAAATGCCTGAAAGTTCAAAGCTTTGAAGGAGAGGTCTTTGAAGGACATCCCAACATTTTTGGTATTACTTGATGTCTTGCCAGATACCCACAGTACTCTAGGACAGTCAGGACCACATGATGCCACCCCTCTTTCCTTACATGCAGTGAGAGTTTTGAGCAGTGAGGACCCAGGTGTCTGCAGACTCATCAACAAGCACTCAGCTGATGTGCTTGGTCCCAGCATGGGGCCAGAGCAAGGGACATCACTGAGGTCAGGGCCAGGGCACCTCAATCTCTACACATGTTAATCTCTGTGCTATATGCACAAAACTAGAGGCAGGAGTGCTCCCCCATGTCTGTCTGGCAATATGATGTTTGAAATTTGTAAGATCCTGCTATCCACTTACATCTTCCTAGGCAGTTATGAGACAGATTGAACTGTTACTCAGGATGCATCAAGCTCAGGGATCACCAGCTGAAACCATGTGTTTGTGTGTTTTTCTGCATAAGGATTTAAATGCATTTAAGTGTACGTGTCTAGGTAGGTGGAAAAATATATTTTTTTTTGTCAGTCTGGACAACACTTCTGAGAGTGCAACACCTTTGCTATTTCACTTTCATACTTTTATTAGGTGCTATATATATAAGCATAACCTTATAATTAAGTAAATTGTGCTAATAGACCTCAATATCCAGGTCGTAGTGCCCTTTTAATTCCCTGCATGATGTTCCAGTCTAAAAGGCATTAATAGAGATGTTCCAATGTTGAAAAGAAAAATGAAGGAAATCAGCATCTAAAACTTAGTAAAGTCCTTGGTAGTAAAAAGCCTTTGTTCTGAAGATTGTTCTCCCACAGAGTAACAGAATTTTCTTTTAGCCTTTACAGTTGATTCTCATGCTGTTGAAATATCATAATCAAAGCTCTTTGCCACCTGTGTTGAATCTACTGTACTTGAAATCTTTTTATTTAGTGAGAAACAGTGTTTCTACCCTAAATAATATGATGAAAGCATTCAAAATGTCAAATGAACATTCACCAGTTAAAAATATCTTCACTTTTTACTATTACAATAGTAGAGGGAAATGCCTGTAGGTGACTGGAATGATTAAAAAGGAATGGAAGCTATACAATGGTTGTTCCAAAGGGACTGTGAGAGTTCATCACACTATCAGGTGTCACTGTTACTTTTATCCCCAGTTTCCTAACCAGGATGGTGCAGCACTTTGTTCAGGACAGGTTTGCACTGCCAGGAAAACTACAGTTTTGTTCAGACTCCTTTGTCAGTTGCTTTTAGCTTCCACTTGACATCCTCTCCATTCTTTCCTATGTGAAAGTAGCTTACAAATACCTACTCCCCAAAGGAAATGAGCTATTACCTTACCAGTCTGTGCACATGTCAGTCCATGGTTCAAATAGAAATTTTAAGAAAGTGATACATTTGAAAATTAATCATCTGGAAGTTAAGTGAATAATTCTGTGTGTATCCCTAGTTTTCCTGGCATCATGAAGAACAGAATTGTTTGCTGGAAATATCTAAAGTAAAATAACAAATGAATATTT
This sequence comes from Anhinga rufa, assembly GCA_013400875.1. Lineage (NCBI taxonomy): Eukaryota > Metazoa > Chordata > Aves > Suliformes > Anhingidae > Anhinga > Anhinga rufa. The sequence goes on along the minus strand of VZTV01106260.1, from coordinate 6,471 downwards.
TTATAGTGACTACCACTATAAATAGGTAGGTTTCTGAACAAGATCTGTTTAAAGCCTGACATGTTTCTCTTCAGTAGGACATAACTCTATATTAGTATTTAATGCTTTTCCTAGCCTTTCAAAGACATTAACAATACAGTATTTCATAATGTCTCATTAATACACTTCCCTCTTGACATAAGCAGACTTACCAAGACGAGAGAGGTACCTGGTCAGGGTAGCTGTTAAGAGCTGTTAAGAACTCTATAACACTGCTTGTTTTCCAAGTGAAATGCCACTGGCTTCTAAATAACTCTAAATCACTTCATACAACCAAAATCAACACACCCAGCAGAAAAATACATACTGGTAGGTGGTCTAGATCAATTGGTACATACCAAAAAGCAAATAAAGAAAAAGGACAGTCTAGTTTCTCCCATTCAAAGCATTGTTTTCCCTCTGTATTCCTCTTGTGTTCTCCACTGAGACAGAAAGGAATACAGGCCTGAAATGGATTTCATTTGCTACATGAGAGAGAAAGGAGTCCAGAAATGGGAAAGAAAGCAGAGAAAAGAGAATGTTTGGGGAAGAGAATGGGAGTGAGGAAGATTTGTCCCATGGGTTTTTAAGCTGTGCTTTGGCACTTAGTCGTCTTGCCTACAGAAAAAAGTTTGAGAGAACCTTGGCTGGGTAGACATAGTTATGCCAAGTCACTGGTTAACTGTGACTTGGCATAATTAGCTGGACACACCACCATCTATCTACAGGCTGCCTGCTATGGAGTACTGACAGTGGCCTGGCACCGGATTCTCTGACTCTGTGAGGAGCTATTGCTCACACAGGTCTTCATGCTCCCAGGAGGTTTTGGAAGTAGTACCAGAATCATCGTTACTGCTTTTGGAAACCCCTCTGGTCTTGTAAGGAATGTCCTGAATAGTTATGGCTAGGCAGACCCCAAACAACCTAGTTTGCCTCAAAAGACACAGCACCAGTCTACTGGGTTTGCGTGGCAAGGTTTTGGTAGCAGGGGCCTACAGGGGTGTCTTCTGTGAAAAGATGCCAGAAGCTGCACCCATGTTGGACAGAGCCAGTTCCAGCTGCTGACCAAAGCTGAGACAGTCAGCGATGGTGGTAGCACCTCTGGGACAACATATTTAAGTTGGGGAGGGATAACATATTTAGTAAGGGGAGAAAACTTCTGCACAACAGCAGCCAGGAGAGAAGAGTGAGAACGTGTGAGAGAAACAACCCTGCAGACACCAAGGCAGTGAAGAAGGAGGGGGAAGAGGTGCTCCAGGTGCTGGATCAGAGATTTCCCTGCAGCACAGGGTGAAAATCATGGTAAGGCAGGCTGTCCCTGTGCAGCCCATGGATGTCCACAGTGGGGCAGGTATCCACCCTGCAGACCATGGAGGACCCCAGGCTGGAGCGGGTGGATGTACCCCAAAGGAGACTGACTTTGTGGAGAGCCAGTGCTGGAGCAGGCTCCTGGCAGGACCTGTGACCCCGTGGGGGACCCACACTGGAGCAATCTGCTCCTGAAAGACTGCACCCTGTGAGAAGGACCCATGCTGGAGCAGTTTGTGAAGAACTACAGCCCATGGAAAGGGCCCATATTGGAAAAGCTAAGGAAGGACTGTCTCCCATGGGTAGGACCCCATGCTGGAACAGGGGAAGAGTGTAAGGAGGAAGGAGCAACAGAGGCAACATGTGATGAACTGGCTGCAACCCCCATTCACAGTCCCCCTGTACCACTCAGGGGGAGGAAGGAGAGAAAGGAGAGGTGAAGTAGGGCGCAGGAAGGAGGGGTTGGGGGAGGGTGTTTAAAGATTGTTCTTATTTCTCGTCCTCCTGCTCTGATTTAGACTGGCAATAAATTAAATTATTTACCCTGAGTCGAGTCTGTTTTGCCCGTGACTACAATTGGTGAGTAATGTCCCTGTCCTTATCTTGACCCATGAGCCTTTCATCATATTTTCTCTCCCCAGTCCAGTTGAGGCTTGGGGTCACCTGATGGCCAGCCAAGGTCATCCTACCATAGCCGCTCACTCCTTTCCTAATGCAACAGGTGACGGTTTTGTGGGAGGTATCCTTCATCAGTGCCATTGATGGGGTGCTGATATTCTTAGTAACATAGCCTACCTCAGACGAGCCTTTCAGAGGGCAGGTTTTTTTTTAGTTGAAGTGAGGTAAATGTTTCGGCTTGATGGTAGCAGATCCTGCACCTCCTAACTTCCAGGATCATTCTGGTTACTATCCTTTCTTAACGCTCACAGTGCTCTTTTTCAACTAAGCAAGAAGTTATAAAGAACTGTTTGTTTACTAGTATTGGCAAAAGCCAAAATGTTGCTCTTTTATGGAAAAAACACCATGACAGGAAAAAATCCAACAAACTGAAACACCTCAATGCCACACTGTACTCCCTGCAACATTATAATAACTACTTTGTTGCCATTATTTCCAAAGAGCTGAAATTAGTCATTGCACCAACAGGTGAAGTTTTATACATAACTAAGTTAGCCCATTTGCAATAGTGCAAGGGATTCAACTTAAGTCAATTAAAGGTATAAGAAGATTGGTCTTTAAGCATCCCACATTTTAGGCAACATGAAAAGTTTTCAAATTTCATTTAATGCCTAATACGGACTATTAAAAGGAAGATTCATGGTATAGAACACCAATCACTCACCTCAGCTAAAGAATAATGATACAATTTTATGAGTTTGAAAATTCCCATGATAGCCACAAAGTGTACACTTAGTATGTGTTCTTTGATGAATGGTATTAAAACTTGTCAAAATAATGAGGATGGTGAACAGAAACTATTGAAAATGGTCACCACATTCTTAAACACAGAGGATCATAGTATTAAGTGATGCCAGTTTCTCTAAGTTGTCATTCTCCTGAAGTTTCAAAGTGATGAAGTGTAACTATTTTAGGCAAGTTCTTTAATGTTGCAGAAACGGGTGAAATACATCAAACAGGACTAGATTTGAAGTATAAGCAGCTTTGTCTCAACTGCAACATGTAATTACCAGACAGTCTAAAGCCCACATCGCTATTGGATATTGAAGCACAAAGCAAATAGTGTTTCCCCTGAATACAATTATATTACATTTGATATGTAATAAAACCTTTTAAAAAGATTCTACATTTTGTCTTTGGAGTATTTACATTTGAAAAACTTACAAAGACTATGAATATGTTTGTCTGTGCATGGACTATAACTACACATTAACAGAAAGTTCCTCACCATGAAGGGCCAGGATTCAGGCTTGGAAGCAATTTTTTAGTTAATTAGCATTATTTAGTAATAATTTCATTACCATGAAGGGCCAGGATTCAGGCTTGGAAGCAATTTTTTAGTTAATTAGCATTATTTAGTAATAATTTCATTCTTTCCATCTTTATCCTAAGTTTTATCTGTACAAGGTGTCACTTTCAGGCATATATTTAACTTTGATTGAGATTCTGTCAACCTTTTTCCATTAAGTAGTGGAATTAATTAATTAAGTAGTTATTTTGAGAACACTGCCTCCAAGGTATTTCTGATGGAAAGAATGGTTCGGCGGAGGAAGATTGGCAGAATTTGGACATCTGTGTCAAAGCTTTGTTTCCTCCAATAAAACTGGATATGTCAGAGTTCTCTTCTAATACTTTGGGATGACAAATGTATTAAACATTATATTAGGATTTCACATGCAGCTTACCATAAGTGGTATGAATTTTGGCTTGTTTATTTTTATCATAGCTATATCCTATGGTTATTCAGATAGTAGTTAGTCCTGCAATTATTTTGGCCTTTGTATTACCTCAGGATTCACTGAGACTAAAAAGAAATCCTGGTCTAAAATACAGCGTACATGAGCAATAATAACTATAATAATTCTTCCACAGTTGTGATAAGTGCCAAACTAGGCTTACTTGTTTATATAATTTTAACTATGTAATAATGAAATTTTAATATAGACAAGTATCTTCCTTCTCAATTATCTTGAGATAAATAAGAAAATTGAGACACAGAAGTTATAACCAGCTGGTGTATAACAAGCCTGAAGACTCAAGTTATATGAATTTCTCAAAAAGACCATGAGAGTATGTGCAAAGACCATGTGTGACCTGACCTGTTTCTTGAAAAGTGTTTACTAGGACCATTAAGCCATCATCTTTGTAAGTCCTTAGCTGTTTTACCCCGCAAAATTATAAGGTTTCCTTCCCAAGCCTGATCCACAGGCAAAAGAATCCACATTCATTAATTTAGTTTAATATCTAGTTTTATATACTCAAATAGCATCTGCATTACAATATTGCCAAGACTGATAAACTCTTTAGAACACTTTGAGATCTATTAAGCTATGGAAAAAGTTTCCACTCCTTATGCTTAAAAAGCACAAAGCTATGATATTGGCAAAGACTTATAAAGGAAAAGATGTCTCCTAACTGAGCCTGGGTTCATGCCCTCAGATTAGAAAGGAACTGATATAAATCTTTATTTAGAATTTACACTGGATCTTGATAATTTGAAAAAAAAAAATCAGTTCACTTATTATTAGGCATAGTTTGGTGGGGCTTGCATTTTGCAGTTCTGTGTCCTAGCTAAAACTGGAAGTGTTTGTTATTATGTCAATGTTTTGCTATTTCAGAGCCAAGTAGTGTTAGCAGAAGAGAGATGTCTGAAAAAAGAGCAGGCTTTGGAATGTTTTCTAGAGCAAAACACTTCCGGTATCTGAGAGGTCCAAATCCTTGCTTTCTTTGGTGATCTGGTTATCACCTAGGGGACATGCAATTTTTTCAGTGAAAAAGAGAACAGCTTTGCATTTAATTTTTTAATCACTCAATTTTCATCCTAATACAAGAACACTTTCCCAGTTATGCAGGCAGTTGCTGTGACTGATTAAAGCAACAGTCCCCCAAATAGATTTGTTTAAAACCTATTATTATTATTATTACTATTATTATAATTGATGGTGGTATTGTTATTATTACTCCCTCATTGTTCCATTGGCTCTTTATATATTTTATGTCAACAAGTAATCAGTCACATGTATTGCCCATCTTGTTAAATCTGCTTGTCTCTCTGTTGCCTATGCCCTTTCTCTTTCATCTCTTCTTGCTGCAGTGCAGAGCACTGGGTTTAAGGTGCCAGGTAGGATTAAAGGCATCCCAGGGAGAATTCGCCTTTGAAGTGGCAGAGAGTAAATGCTTCTTATCAGCTGTAAGTGCTCCCTGTGTCATTGGCTTTCATGGTTGTGGCATGTCATTTGTAAGGATCTCTTATTCCTGCATGCTGTAGCAGAAAGTAATCTGTCAGCTTTTTAACAGTGTAACAATTCACTGGCAGAGGCTGCTTTTGGTGGATGATGGTGCCTGATTAGTGGTAAATTAGTATTATGTAATAGTCCTGTAACAGCAGAACACATACTTAAATATGATTTAAAAAATATATTGTTCAGTTGTTTGGCTGATTACATTCTGTAGTTACAAATGTGCTGTGTCATGGATGTGCCTTTTTTTCCACTCTACGTTTTTCACCTGATTTAGGAAGGGCAGTGATCCCAAGGGTGAGTGGATTATTGACTAGCAGGTCCCAGCTACTAACACTGTATTCTGATTCAGAAGTAGGTTCTCCTGGAAATACTTGATGAGGAACTTTATAAGGAATACAAAGATACGATCAATATATATTTGATGTACAAAAATCTGAATTTATCACATTTCCTTGAGAGGCCTGTGTTGCCTATGAGTATTTATAGGTAGAGCATGAGTGAATTCTGAAAGATTTAAATCTAAATTCCACTGTTAGTTGCCCAAGTTTAATAATATTTTGTTGCCTTCATTATTAGATGATAGAACAATAAGTCTGTTGTTATACAGCATATATTCCAGCAGATATCCAATTTTGTTACTGCTCCTCTACACAATTTAAAATCTTGTCCAGGGACTATGTTCAAGCACTCCATATACAAATATAATTTTCCAGGTGGGTTTCTGCCAATCAACTTGAACACTTGAATGTTTACAGTAGGTGATGATGAAAGGTTTCAAAATGAGGCTGAATCATGGTCGAGTTCAAAAGCAAAAGTTGCTCTTCTGAATTCCAGTGAATAAACAGGACACCCCAAATTGTATATTTAACAAATAAACTGTTTATCCTCAGATCACTTCAGAGCTGAGATTCAATCACTGAACTGATATTTCCCAGCATTACTTCTTTCTGAAAATAAATTGCATACACACAAATAAATTTGTTCAGTAATTTCCTGTAAATTTTAATGATTAGAGTCCAAAAGATTGATTCTGCACTCACTTACAGTGGTGTAAAACAGAAAAAAAGACCCTTTAAAGTGAGAAAATGTCTGATTTTTTCTTCAGTGACCAATGACAAGTCCATCAACTTTTGAATGTCAAAGATGAAATGCATTAAGAAAATCTTAATCATAGAAAGTGTTAAGCAAAAATCCTATACAAAACAGCTGCTGTTATACTGGGCTA